>VWYK01039535.1:0-29449 GCA_013399775.1 Semnornis frantzii | reverse complement strand
AAAGTTGCTCCTTGTGTCCATCTAGTGAGCAAGTGGCGTACTGACCACAAAGCCTTCTCTGCCAGTTTCTATCAAGTTCAATTAATGTATATATTTAATAGCTATTTCTAGATCCTATTATTACCTGTATATAGTTTCCATAATGTTGCAAAGAGCCTGTTATTAAGTGGTGATAGGGGTGATTCGAGTTCTGAATATTTAATATTAGTAAACTATATATATTAATATTTTAAAAATATCATCTTGCAGTAATTAATTACCCTATCCTGTGACAGCCTGCCTAGAGGGGAAATGGAACTGGTGGCACATGAGAACCTCTTGTCCTGTATTTTATCACAGTGAGCTGATGATGGCCAGTTATGCCTCCTAAAATATTGGAAGCAGGATAAAATCTGATTCTCTTTTCAGTGCTGCTGTTTAAATTTGACTTCCTTCCACTATCAAGGGAGGATGATCAAAACCTTTGGTTTGCTCATTTTAAGCACTCTGGCTGTGGTGGCATAAAAGCACTTCAGCAGTCTTTGTACTCCCATTGATTTCAGATTCAGTCGTGCTTTACATTTAAGGTTGCTAAAATGTGTTGATAGATGACTGTTTTACATAATCCAGTTCTAGTAGTACTGGTCTTAGTATTGAGCTTTTCTCAGTCTCACTGCTTGCAAGGAAGGTGACAGTCATGACTTCCACGAGTTCACAGAGAAAGTAATTTTGGTTGTCCCTGCTCTTCTCTGCTGGTGTTTTGAGCTGTAGGAAATGGCAGTGATTTGAAAAGTAATGCAATAGCAAAGCTGGGAAAGATGAGCAGATGAGAGGTGTGCACTTTGCATAAAGTTAACATCTCTCAGTTGAAAGGTATTTCTGAACACCTGTAAAAGAGAGAACCAGTAAAACCAATGCAGTAAAACCAGAAAAGAATTAGGCCTCATGAGAGTGGAACAGATGATGAAGGATAAAAATGGGTTCTATCTGGAAAATATAATGTTAAATGGCACTAATTTGGTGTTCATACATGGTTAAGTGTATACAGACATGAAAAAGAGTTTGAAAGAGGAACAAGAAAGACTTCCTGGCTGCTACTGTACTGTATTAAGATTTCTGCAGGTTATTAAAAATTGAAAATGTTGGTAAATGAAGTCCAAAATGAAATCCAAGTATGTATCACTCTTCTGTGTCCAGAGAGAGAACATGGGCAGCCTTGTGCCACAAGACAACTCCATGGTAAGCTATGGGCTTGGGGATGTGTGGTTGGAAAACTGTGACTTGGAGAGGGACTTGGGGGTATTGGCTGATAGTCAACTGAACATGAGGCAGTGCCCAGGTGGCCAAGAAAGCCAATGGCATCCTGGCTTGGGTTAGAAACACTGTGGGCATCAGGGACAGGAGGTGATTGTCCCTCTGTGCTCAGCACTGCTAAGGCCACACCTAGAGTGCTGTGGTCAGCTCTGGGCCCCTCATTACAAGAAGGACATTGAGGGGCTGGAGCATGTCCAGAGAAGAGCAATGAGGCTGGAGAAGGGTCTGGGAGCACCTGGGCTACAAGGAGCATCTAAGGGAGCTAGGGGTATTCAGTTCGAAGAGGAGAAGGCTGAGGGGAGACCCTCTCTACAACTACCTGAAGGGAATTTGAAGTGAGAAGGTGACAGCCTCTGCTCCTTGGTGGCAAGTGACAGGACCAGAAGAAATGGTTCCAGGCTGCATCAGGGAAGGTTCAGACTGAATGCTAGGAAATATTTCTTTACTGCAAGGGTTGTCAAACACTGGAAGGGTCTACCCAGGGCAGTGGTGGAGTCACCATCCCTGGGGGTGTTTAAGCAGCCTGTGGAGCTGGTGCTTAGGGAGATGGTTTAGTGTTGATCCTTCAGTGGTGCGTGGAGGGTTGGACTGGATGAGCTTGGAGGTCTCTTCCACCCAGATGTATTCTGTGAGTTTGTGATTCTTTCTTTATCCAGTAACAAAATACTTTAACTGAATGTTGATTTTTGTGTTCAAATTGATAAGATTAAGCGATACTGTTAAGATGTGGTAAGAGAAACACTATGCTTCATTCATCCAGTGGTACAGCTCTTTCGAAGTTGGTAGGGTTTACCACATGTAAAGGGAAACCACATCCTTGCCTCTGCTGCATTACAGGCTGTGTTCCTACATGCCATACCATATTCAGGCCTGCAAGGATGGTTTTAATTTTGACAAAGGGCTTGATTGTGGCAGGATGTCATTGCCACAGTGATGGTAAAGGTGGGAAAGCAGGGAGTGACTGAGGCTACTGAAACAGTTTAGAAATGGTTATGGAAGTTCTGTCTGTTCTTGCTGGTAGTAATAAAATACCTCACTACCATTTGAATGACCTAATACAAAAAATACTGTGGAAAAATCAGCATAGTGTATTGCAGTGAGATGCTTGTCATCACTTCCTATAACAGACGGCAACAGATGTTCAATATTGTGCTGGTGAAACTAGCAGTTGGGTTTATCCTCCTCATGGTTTACAGGGACATTTTATCAAATGTGTTGCATTGCTTGTCATGCATGACAGGAAAATATATAGTGTAGAAAACTTTGCTGGAGAAAGACTGGTAGAAAACATCTGGTTTTTTAAGTGGTTTTGGATCAGAATGACCATAATTAAAATTACAAATTGGAAAAAGTCTTCTTTTTGGCTCTTGGTAAAGCTTGACTGGTGGGACCAGCTGTGTGTGTGCTGACTGCAAAGGGTTCTTGAAGGAAAAAAGTGTATCAGGCTGAGATGTGCTGGGTGGTGCCATTTGCCTTAACGGGAATTTCATCCTGATTTCTAACTGTTGCTAGTGTTGCCAGCTAAGGCACTATGGCTGAGTAAATACAAACTTCTTTTGATCTACCACTCAGGTGTGCAGAGGTATCATAGTTGTATTTATTCTTGTAACCTACCTTTGGGGAATATGCTGGTGTTTCAAGATTAGTTTACTTTTTCCCTCTGCAAACACACTTGCCACAGAAAAATTCTGCTTCAGTTCTTTCCCTTTGTACTCCTGGTGGCTCTGCTCTTTGTATCATCAGTGTGATGAGAGACTCTGTGGGGCCTGTGTCATAGGAACAGGATGGGGCATTGATGATCTGCAAGGTCTTTTTCAACCCTAGTGATTCTATGATTAATGTGTTTGTCCAAGCATGGCTAAAAATGGTGAGCAATACTGCTAGTCACTGGGCATTGGGGCAGTACCATTCCTACAGCCACGTGCTGTTCCAAGCTTTCTTCTGCCTCTGTTAAGTACTGACAGAATCTAGGAGCATGTGAATGAAAGCCAACAGCATCCTGGCTTGGATTAGAGACGCTGTGGCCAGCAGGAACAGAGAGGTGATCATCCATCTGTGCTCAACACTGCTGAGGCCACACCTGGGGTATTGCATTAGTTCTGGGCTCCTCATTACAGGAAGGACATTGAGGGGCTGGAACCTGTCTAGAGAAAGGCAATGATGCTTGTGAAGAGCCTGGAGCACCTGGGCTACGAGGAGTGTCTGAGGGAGCTGGGAGTGTTCAGCGTGGAGCAGAGGAGGCTGAGGGGAGACCTCATTGCTCTCTACAGCTACCTGAATGGAGGTTGGAGTGAGGAAGGGGCAGCCTCTGCTCCTTGGTGGCAAGGGACAGGAGCACAGGAAATAATTCCAAGCTGCATCAGGGGACGTTCAGACTGAATGCTAGGAAATATTTCTTCACTACAAGGGTTATCAAACCTTGGAATGGTCTACCCAGGGCGCTGCTGGAGTCACCATCCCTGGAGGTGTTCAAGCAGCCTGTGGATCTGACACTAAGGAACATGGTTTAGTATTGACCCTTCAACAGTGGATTGAGGGTTGGACCTGGTGATCTCAGAGGTCTCTTGCAACCAGATTTATTCTGTGATTCTGTGATAATGAAATCTTGTGAAACCACCTCTTGACCTAATAAATAATGTAGTCTTTGTGGAGACCTACCAGTTTTCATTTGGCCATCACCTGGAGGATGGGTTACAAATGCGTTTATGTTCTATCCCATTTTCTTCCTTAGCAAGCATCTATTCAAGGAAGGTACCCACAATGTCTCTGAGCATTAGCACAGTGTTTGGACAATTGCACTGACAAGTGAGGACAGAGAAAGTCAACACTGAACAACACCTGTTAAACAGATGCTGTCCTGCAGAAGTTAATGGACCGTGAAGGACAGCTGACCTACTGCAGTGGAAAACCAGCACTGAGTGTCTGGACCTGCCCTTGGTAGTGTGCTGCTGACATACCCTGAGACCATCACAACTAGGAGCTTGCTAGCCAAGATAACCTGGCTAGCTTTGTGTGGTGCTGCTGACCAAGGGAAACCCTCACCCACAGAGCGGTGACCTTACTGTGTTGAGTAATATTCACAGGGGTTCACAGACTCCTGTTCTTGGGGTCCCATCCTTGGTTCTGTGTTGTTGGATCCAAACTGAGACCAGCAGACTCTGGTCCAAATTTGGAGTTAAGGCAGCCTTTGGGAAAAGGTGGAAAATTTGTCACCTTGGCTCAGACAAAGCAAAGCTTCTCTCTGCCCTTGCAGGTACCTGCGCCACAGCCTTATGGGTGAAAAAAAACACCCTGTGGCAACCTAATTCCATATTGATCTGAACCAGAACAGAGACAGACGTTGCTGATGGTTGTTGATGATGCTTGGGTATGCCTCTTCTGTGGGCAGTTGTTAAAGCTTACAGGTGGCCTAGCTGGCCTTGCATTCAGGCTGAGTGGAGGAAAAGGAAACGTTTAGCTGCTGTTGAAAAAGTAGAACTACTTGGTAGTTCTCATACTTGGTATGAGTGATCACACCAAGATCTGTGGAGGTTAAAAGGCTCTATTCCTGTGGGACTGGGATAACAACAGTCTTAAAAAATTCCGAGCTCCTCTCGTTATTCCTGCCTGCTCCTTTCCAGTCTTCTCATGAAACCTTTTCATATTAAGTATTTTCTAGCACTGTTGCACGAATAAATTTTCCTTTTGCTTCTATTAGGACTTGTGAAAGAGGAAAATGGCTTTTGAGCAGAAATGTTGATGCAGCTGGCTGTGTCAGTCACTTCTGCAGTGCTCACTAGGTGGCAGTGGCATGCTGTTAGACTGGCTACAAAAATATCAAAGTCACAGATTCATAGAATGGTTTGTGTTGGAAGGGAACTTGAAGATCATCTCGTTCCAATCCCCGTGCCATGGGCACCTTCCACTAGACCAGACTGCTCAAGGCCCCATCCAGCCTGGCCTTGAACACCTCCAGAGAAGGTGCATCCATTACCTCCTTGAGCAACCTGTTCCAGTGTCTCACCACCCTCACTCTAAAGAATTTCATCCTAATCTCCAGTCTAAATCTGCCCTCCTCAAACTTCAATCCATTTGCTCTCATTCTGTCCCCTTCAGGTACTGGAAGGCTGCTCTAAGGTTTCCTCAGAGCCCCTTTTTCTCCAGGCTGAACAGCCCCAACTCTCTCAGCCTGTCCCCTGTAGTGGAGGTTCTCCAGACCTGTGATCATCTCTGTGGCCCTCCTCTGGACCTGTTCCAGCAATTCCATGTTCCTCTTATTCTGAAGGCACCAGAACTGGATGCAGTGCTCCAGGTAGGGTCTCACCAGAGCAAATCAGAGGGGCACAGTCACCTCTCTCACCCTGCTGCTCTCACTGCTTTTGATGCTACCCATGACACAGTTGGCCTTCTGGGCTGCAAGCACACGTTGCTGGCTCATGTTTGGTTTATCATCAACTGACTCCCCCAAGTCGTTATCCTTCTGGCTGCTCTTGAGACACTCCTCACCCATATTCTTCAAATGCCTAAAATTTCTTGAAGTCTGAGGATCTGGTATCAGAAATGTGGTGGTTTTTTTTCTTTCCCCTTTAATTAAAATAAATTAAATAAAAACTATTTTATTTTTTTTATTTTTATTTTATTGTTTGTTTTTCTAAAATATAAGGTTCATGGGTCTCAGAAATGCAAGATGACATCTGTATTCAATACTCATGAAGAACCCCAATTCCAGTGAATTATTACACCAATAAAAGCAATCAACCTTTTATAACTTTTCAGGAAGAAGGTTGCTCTGTCAGGCCTCTGAGAGTGAAGATGCTGGAGATACTAAAGTAGTCTTTTAAAGAGGAGGACAAAATGATAAAAAGCCAACCATAAAACTCATGATGAAAGAGGTGGAAATTCATAAGAGAAGATAACTTTTAACCTGCTCACTGTGGAGTACTGAAATAAGTATTGGATTTTTGTTTGGTTCTTTTTTTTTTTTTTTTTTTTTTTGCTAACTGGACAGAGTTTTCTGGCAGTTTAAACAGCAGTCCAGAAATCTATGATTTCTATTTTAAATCAACAGTATGGAGTGCACAGGCCCTCATTCTTCTTTACTGCTTCATGAATCTCCATACTGCCTTTAAAATTGCTGTAAATAAATTAAGACTTTACCATTTTGTTATGGTAACATCCTTATGCATTCCAATTCAGTTTTGCATTAATTTCAGAGATTTAACTTATTTCAGTTTGCCTGCTTGGTCTGATGCAAGGACACCTCCAGGTCCTTGCAACCCTCTAGGTCTTAAGCAACTGAATATGAGCCAGCAGTGTTCTCAGGTGGCAAAGAAAGCCAATGGCTTCCTGGCTTGTATTAGAAATGCTGTGTCCAGTAGGAGTAGGGAGGTGATTGTCCCCTTGTACTTGGCTCTGATGAGGCCACACCTTGAGTATTGTGTTCAGTTTTGGGCACCTCAATACAAGAGGGGTGTGGAGGCACTGGAGCCACTACAGAGGAGCACAACGAAGCTGAGGAAGGGCCTGGAGAATTAATCATATGAGGAGTGACTGAAGGAGCTGGTGATAGTTAGTTTGAAAAAAAGAAGGATGAGGGGAGGCCTCATCACTGTCTACAGCTACTTGAAAGGACCTAGTGGAAAGGTTGGTGCTGGTCTCTTCTCACAGGTAATTAGTGATAGAACAAGAGGGAATGGCCGCAAGCTGCCACTGGGTAGGTTTAGATTGGATATTAGGAAAACTTTTTTCCCAGCAAGAGTGGTCAGGCATTGGAATGAGCTGTCCAGGAAGGTGGTTGAGTCACCAACCCTGGATGTGTTTAAAAGTCATTTGGATGTGGTGCTTGGGGATATGGTTTAGGGTAAACCTTGTAGAGTAGGGTTATGGGTTGGACTTGGTGATCCTGAGGGGCTTTTCCAACCCAAATGTTTCTGTGATTCTGTGAACCCAGAATTTCTTAGCTGTTGGAAGAGAAGTAGATCTAATATAATTTTTTCCTTTGGATCATAGGTGTATATCCCAGATCTTCTTCATTTAAGTCTTATAGTCTAATTTAGCATAGAAGTTGTATTGGTAATAAATTGCACATTAATTATGTCAATGGTAACATAACTCCTGTTTGAATCAAATTACTCCTTTGGATCTTCAGCCTTCCAGGGGCCTTGGGAGGCCGTGCATCTGTGCAAGGTACAATGTCTCACCTACCACATCTAAACTTGAAATTCAGGGCTCAAGTGCTGTTGTTTTCCCACAATTAAAGGGAAAATAATCTCATAATTTATAGTCAGGAGTTTTTATTAGTCCATACTCCCTTTTTCTTGAGAAAGGCATCATTCCTAGAAGTTTAGAGAAGTTTGCAAGTTTGCAAACTCTTAAGTGACAGCATAGGGATTTCAGGATACTATATATATCCTACCTGTGTGCAAAGCCCCACAATCTCATTCATCATTACAGAATCAAAGTACAGAGGAGAATACTACTACTTGCTACAGTTGGGTGCAGTTGATTTTCTTGTGTCAGCTGCTCTGAAAGCCTAAAGTAATGGCTGTTCACCCTGGAGAAAAGAAGGCTTCAGGGACACCTTATAGCTACCTTCAACTACCTGAAGGGGGCCTACAAGAAGGCTGGGAAGGGACCTTTTACAAGAGCTTGTAGTGATACATCAAGAGGTGATGGATTGAGGCAGATTTAGAATGGAGATTAGGAAGAAATTCTTTCCAGTGAGGGTGGTGAGACACTGGAACAGGTTGCTCAAGGAGGTCCTGGATACGCCCTTCCATGGTGGTGTTCAAGGCCAGGTTGGATGAGGCCTTGAGCAACCTGGTCTAGTGGAGGGGTTGGAACTAGATGATCTTTGAGGTCCCTCCCAACCCAACCCATTCTGTGGTTTGCATACCAATCTATGGTATTCAACTTAAGCACTTAAATCACACTAGAAAAATGAGAAGTGAAGATCATGACCATTTTCTTCAGTATGGAGTCTGAAGTGATAAAAAAGGGAAAGGTTTGGTTCCCCCAGTTGGGCAATCTCAAAATAAAATAGTGGTTCTGCACATGCACAGTTCCCATCAACCCTGAGGGCTGCTCCTCTTGTGGCTCAAGGCAGCAAAGCCTGGCTCCAGAGATGGGAACAGGTATCTCTGAACCATTATAGAGCCTTCTTGTCGAGATTTGTGTCATCTCCACCATTCACTGGGCTGGGGGGTATTGCTAAATATTTCCCCCTATTTTAAAACTTTCCAAGGTTTTGAAGGTGGAAATTACTGATGAAATATATAAAATAATGTGTTAACTTTCTGCACTTCTTAGCTGGTAGGTGAAATTGTTTGTCCAGGCCTGCTCTTTGAAAATGTTGGTATGAGAAGTTGGCTGAGTGAGCTGAAGTTGCCAGTTAAAGCTGATAACAGAATGGTTTGTGGGCCAGAGGTCCTCTCTTAGACCTGGGTGTTGATTTCTGAGAGAGGAGTTCTACCAGATGGTATTTTTATTGGAAATGAAACAAGCAGCACTTTTCCCCAAAAAAGGGAGAAGTCAGATTCCATATCTACTGATCATCCTGTAGGAGAGCAGACTTCAAGGTCATTTGCAACATTTGCTGCCATTTCATGATGCTTTGCATCCTGGTGAGCCTGCAACCACCTTACCAACAGGCTGGAGCCTCTCACTGTTTAGCAAGGAATCATTCATTGTAAAAATGCCTGATTCAAAATGCCTGACATCATCTCTTAGGTGGTTTCCGTTTTATTAGCCATAAAGTCAGTTCAGTTACTGGAAAACCATGGATACAGCCAGAAACAGCTGTGGCAAGTTGGCATCAATACTGAGCAGGCTTGGCTGTGCCACAGGCTCCGTGCTCGATGCTGCCCCAGGCCGTGGCAGTACACCTTGCAAATCTCCTTCTTGCCGTGCCTGGCACCTGGGCATGTGTGGAAGGGTCACCATAGGTAACTGCTGTTTGTGTTTACCAAATTGTTAGAGTTGGTAGCTCATTGTAATCCCCTGCTGCTTCGTGCTTCAGCAGGGCCACATTCCCATCTTGGTGCTCCTGGGTGCTTCTGATGAATGGCAGAAGAGCCGTGGCAAGGTTGTTATTGCAGGAGAGAGGGCATAGTGATCAGGCCCTTGCACTTGGTCCTAGTGAGGCCACAGCTTGAGTGCTGGGTTCAGTTCTGGGTGCCACAGGATAGGAAAGACACTGAGGTGCTGGAGTGTGTCCAGAGAAGAGCAGCAAGGCTGGAGAGGGGTTTGGAGGCGTCATACAATGACAAGCTGGGTTTGGAGGGCATGTCCTATGAGGAGTGGCTGAGGGAGCTGAGATGGTTTGGTCTGGAGAAGAAGAGTCTGAGAAGAGATCTTATTGCTCTCTACAGCTACCTAAAAGGAGATTGGACTAAGGCTGGTATTGGTCTCTTATCCTATGTAACCAGCAGCAGGAGGAGATGCAATGAGTTGAAGTTGTGCCAAGGGAGGTTTAGATTGGACATTAGGAAAAACCTCTTTAGTGAGAGAGTGATAAAGGGTTGGAACAGGCTGCCCAGGGAGGTGGTGGAGTCTCCGTCCCTGGAGGTGTTCAAGAAGCTGTAGGTGTCGTGCTTCAGGATATAGTCTAATGGTTGGATTCAATGATCTTAAAGGCTTTTCCCAGCCTTAGTGATTCTGTGATTGTATGAGTCTATGAACAGACTGTCACTAGTAACCCAAGGTTTGTCCTTCCTCACCAAATGTTTGGTATTTTTTATTTACAAACCAAACAATAAAGATCAAGCAGAAGGCTCCCAATGACAGAACACGTATCCTGGTCAGTAAATGTGCTAAATCCTTCTGCACCCACTCAGAGAAAATGTGACTGTGGCCTGTCTGTAGCTGGAAGGGCTGTCTGGTTCTCGGAAACTGTAAAGATTTTGATTTTGGGCTCAACATCTCTGGTGGAAGCCTGCTGCCTGTGGCAGTGGTGCTGCCACAGCTGAAGAGTGTGAGCTTTGCTGGGGAGCAGTGATCTGCTTCAGGGTAGAACAACAGGGGAAGTCACTGAACTAAAACCACCTCACTTCCTCACCCCCAGTGGCACATGACAGCCCCAGGCCTGGAAGAGAGGAAATGATGAGTTCCATGTCTTGAGTTTGTGTGCAGTGTTTCTAAATCCAGATGCTAAAAGTTTGGGAAATAGGGCACAGTAGCAGTAATGGATTCAGAGCTATTTGGACCTGTCTGGTTCCTCATGTGATGTAGGGTTCATGTACCTGAGCTTCCATGGAGGCTCCAAACTGTCATTTGTCTTAAATGAAAAGATGAGTTCTTATGTCATTGTGAGACTTTTGAAGCAGAGACTTTGAGAAATTAAGTGAATGTTTGATGCTTCTGAAGAAGTTCAATGCTTCTTCACCATGAGGGTGGTGAGACATTGGAACAGGTTGCCCAGGGTGGAAGCTCCATCCCTGGATATTTTTAATGCAGGTTGGATGTGGCTCTGAGCAACCTGATCTAGTGGAAAGTGTCCCTGCCCATGGCAGGGGCATTTGAACTAGATGATCTTTGAGGTCACTTCCAACCCTGACAATCCTGTGATTCTGTGAAGTGTTTGTGCAGCTGAAGGCAGAAGAGCCTGGAGGAGTCTCCTGCTTTTGCCATGGGTCAGATTTGATCCTGGCTGTTACGAAAGGTAACTGTAAGAGCAGAGTGCATGAAGGTCTGTGCAGCTGGTTAGCCTCTGCCGTTGCCTGCAGGCTTATCCTGCTGTGGCCTGGCTAAGGAGTAGGGCAGCAGCTCTTTCCACTCTGCCTTCCTCAGCAGGCAGCTGCTGCTGGGATGTAGAACAGGCTCAAGGCCATTTTCAGAGGCTGGTTGGAGAAAAGGGCATTGCAGGCATCATTGAGAGGAGTCTGGTGTTACTCTCCCCAGTGAGCCCCTCTGCCATGGTTAAAGAGCTCAGAACAGCTGGGCCAGGCCTGGGTTAGGAGGAATGTAATCTCTGAAAGGTTGGCTCAGGGGCCCAAGGGAGTTAGCGTGCAATAAAGACTTGAGGAAGCTCAAGTGAGTCTAGGCATCAGCAGGGTATCAAGAGGCACAAATATTGCTAAAATGTTATATGAAATGAACATTAATGGGGGGTGAAAAAAGCAACCTGCAGAGCTGGCAACATTGCTGTGGTTGTTAAGTTTTAATTAGGTATAAACTGTTCTTTCAGACTCTGCTCCTGTTCGGTGATTGTGCTAATGGGGTTGGGTTTGGTATCTAACACTGCTGGATTTTCCTTTCTTTATGAATGGTAAGTACTGAAATATTAATTGTACACATATCCTCCTGGCTTCTGGAGTGCTGTGAAGGGAGAATTTGGACACTAAATTTTGTAGTAAATGATACCAGTTACTTCCTGGTGGTGCTTACTGCAGCCTCAGCAACATAAATGGTCCTGTCCAAAAGATGTTTCATCTGAAATGCAATGTTGGAGGGTGTTTCACAACAGGAACGTAGTGCCACCTTACATCTTTCACCTTTCAATTTAAAAAATACTGTGAAGCTCAAAGGATGTGTTTTTCTGATGTTCTGTGAACTCATGTTACTATGTACATGAACTGTCTTTATGTACATGTGCACACAGGTGTGCGTGTGGGAGAGAAAACTCAATTATTTCTCTTCTGTTGGAAGATTTTGTCCCTTCATTGGAGTGCAGTCCATTAATATTCTAAATATTCATAATATTTTTTTTTTTCAGGGACAGGAACATTTTTAATCCCCTGTCTTGTTTCAGATGACTGGATATAGAGCTACTTTTTAGCTAAAACCTTGGTGTCTTGAATGATAATAGCATATTTTTGGGCATCACTGTATGGTCTGTTTTCTGATTTCTTGTCTAGAAGTCTTTATCTTTGCTGTCTTACCTGTCTGATGCCTTCTGGAAACAATTTTACCTTTACACTACTTCATAAACTTCTGCATCTACTAAGCTGGAAGTTCTGAGCCATTTCTCCCACTTGTAATGAATTTTCTGATTGAATTCTTCTACAGATAGCACTTCATACATGCAAAGCAGTGCCTAAGATCCTGGTGGATTTTGCACTGATCGTATATGGAAGGCTCTGAGAACTTGTGACGTGTTCTGAAAAGCTAAGTTGCCACTGAAATGTGCACATTTATATATTTTTTTCAAGGCGTTGGATGAAAACTCTGATAAAAGCATAAGAATAAGATAAATCTCCTTAACAGAAAAGTAAGTAAAATTAGAAAGAAGTGTGTTTGGATAGTTAGATCTTATTCGGAATAACCACAACAACTACCAGAGCTGTTAACAAATAGCTGGATGTTATTAGAGGATCCTCTGTCAACAGCATTAATTTAGTTAATGCCTCAGGGTTTGAGTAGGCATAACACTAGAGGTGATTCACCTGGGATTAGGAGAGCCACCCTCTAGGAAGATCTTGACAGGCTGGTTGAGTGGGCAAGAAGGAGCTGTATGAAGTTTAATGAGGCCAAGTATAGGGTCTTGCACCTGGGAACACATAACCCAGGAATGCAGCTCAGATTGGGAGCCACCTGGCACTGTGGAGGGGGAGGTCTGGGGGTCTTGTTGGATGAAAGACTCAACACGAGTGAGCAGTGTGCTGCAGTGATAAAGACAGCCAACAGACTGCTGAGTTGCGTTAATAAGGGTATCACAAGCAGGGATAGAGATGTCAGTCTCCCACTCTGCTCAGTGCTGGTAAGGCTGCATCTTGAGTACTGTGCACAGTTTTGGTCCCTGCTATACAAAACCAATGCAGACAGGCTGGAAAGGGTCCAGAGAAAGGCCACAAGGATGTTCAGAGGACTGGCAGACCTGTCGTATGAAGACTGAGAGAACTGAGTTTGTTCAACCTTGAGAAGAGAAGGCTTAGGGAAGACCTCATAATCATGTAGAAATACATAAAGGGTGGGTATCATGAGGAGGGAAACTCCCTTTTTGCAAAGAGACAGTAAAGACAAGGGGTAAGGGGCACAAATTGCCACTGGGGAGATTTGGACTGGATGCCAGCAAATTTTTTTCACCGTTCAAACTATTGGTCATTGGAATCAACTCCCAGGGGAGGTGAGGTGGTGGATTCCCCTACATTAGACAGTTTCAAGGCCCAGCTTGACAGGGTGCTAGGCCAGCTCATTTAAACGGTATTCTTACCCAGAAGCGTTGGATTGGATGATCCTTGAGGTCCCTTCCAACCTGGTATTCTGTGAATCTATGATGAAAGGGAAAGGCCAGTATGATAATGTGGGTTTAACATTTTCATCACTGGTCATTCCATAGGAATTGTTAATTGAGCTTTTGTTAACCCAAGACAGCTCTGTTGTGCAGTGTTCATCTGGGGTGGCTGAACAAGGGGGAGAAAGGCAGAGCCCTCACTCCCAGAAAAAACAGGTCCCTGGCCCTTCAGGAGAGCTCATAAAAGACCTGAGTTCACAAAGGAAGTACAGCCTGGCTGCAGGAGAGGTCTGGCTGCCGAGGGAAAGGTTATTCCACAGGGAGTGTTTATGGGATTAAAGAACCAAGCAGCTGAAGGAAAAAAGAGGAGTGTTAGTGGGGAAAGCATTGTGATGGGGAGGGAGACCACTGCTGTAAACAGTACGAGTGTTGAACTGCTTGTTGAGGTCACTAAACAGGGAAACTCCAGGGGCAGAAGCAGTGCTTGATGCCGTCCAGAAATGCCAGTGGGGGCCTCATTTGCATGGTTAGGGCTGGAGGGACTTTGGGTCGTTGGAACCATGGCACACTCTGATTCAGCCAACTTTTGGTAAGGGAACAGGAGCATCCACACCCCTCCCTGCAAATCCACTGTGCTAAAGGCCCACAGAAAGGGAAAACAGCAGTTTGACGCCCATCTTTAAAAAGGACTTTGGAAAGATGTCAGTGTGGCTTTTGTTGAAAGAAATTGTGTCAGAGGGAAAGCTGCTGCTCCTCGCCTGAAGTGCTGACACGCCTATGGATTAGGGTGATTTGCTTGCTACAGTGTGCTCAGATTTTCCAAGAGCTTTTGATAAGCTTCTCAGTCAGAAGATCCTAAAGAAACAAAATTGTAGCAGGATGAAAGGAAAGATCTCCTCTGGAACTGATGTGAGGGGCAGGGAGAGATGGTCAGGTATTGCAGCGGGAGATAACATGTGGAATCCCACAGGAATCTGCACTAAGGTCTGTGGTGTCTAGCATATTAAAAAGTGCTCTGGAAAACGTGCTAAATAGTGATGTGGTGGATGTGTCTTTAACTGATAAGACAGATAAATTGCAGTTTTAAAAGACTCTCACAATACCAAGTGGCACTGCAGTAAAATGGTAGCCCATATTGGGTGCCAGTAAGCACAAAATGATACACACAAGGGAAAACCAAACCTGGCTGTACAATCCTGAAGATGGACTTTAAACTACCTCTTACCACTCAGGGAAGAGGGGTCAGAGTGGCTGTCAGTAATTCTAAGAAACGTTGGCTGAGGGCAGAGCAAAAGGAAAAAAAAAGGCAAATAGATTGTCAGAAATTGCCAGGGAAGACATAGAAAACAAAATAATAATTTTGCTGTGCATTCACCTCTTGATTACTGTGTGCAGTTCTCGTTTCCCTGTCTTAAAAAAAGGTATAACAGAGCCTGAAAGGGGCAGAGGAACCTGACATGTGTTTTCAGAAATAGAGATCAGCTTCTGAATTGAGACTGATTAAATAGACTCTTTAGACAGGAAAAGGGAAGGCAGAAAAACATGAGATAGCAATGTTTAAAATCAGGAGTGGCATGGAGTATATAAATAGCAAATGATTATTTGTGTTTCTCCATGAACAAGAAGAAGGGACATCAGGTGGGATTACCAAGTAGAGGCTTAAGCAAACAACACCAAACAACTTGGTCCTTGTGGTGTGTGATTAAACTGGAACCAGTCTCACTGAATCTGCTGGGTGTCAAAAGGTGACATGGGCTCAAAACCAATCAGACGGATTAATGAGATTAAAAAATCCATCAGGGGCTATTAGGCTGCAAGATGACATTCCTGCCTGAGGAATGTCCTGCATGTCAGGTTGCTGAAAGTGGGGAGGAGAGAGTGGAGAGAATGCCTACCATGGTTACTCCTTTTGAAAATTATTTCCCTTGTAAGGACAAGCGCAGGGTCCTGCATCTGGGGAGGACTAACAGCAGACACCAGTACAGATTAGGTGTTGCCCTGTTGGAAAGCAGCTTTGGGGGCACAGCAAAGTGCCCTTGCGGCCAAGAGAGACAATGGTATCCTGGAGTGCACCAACAAAAGTGTGGCCAGCAGGTCTAGGGAGGTTTTCTCCCTCTACTCTGCCCCAGTGATACCACACCTGGAATAGTGTCCAGTTTTGGGCTCCCAAATTCAAGAGAGACAGGAATCTGCTGGAAAGAGTCCAGCGGAGTGCCACAAGGATGATTAGGGGACTTGAGCATCTCCCCTATGAAGAGAGACTGAGAGCCCTGGGGCTGTTTAGAGAAAAGAAGGCTGAGAAGGGATCTGATCAATGTCTATAAATATCTGAGGGGTGGGAGTCAAGTGGAGGAGGCTAATCTCTTATTGGTGGTGCACAGTAATAAGGAACAATGGATACAAACTTGAACACAGAATCTTTCACCTCAACATGAGGAGAAACTTCTTTACAGTGAGGGTGACAGAGCCCTGGAACAGGATGCCCAGGGAGGTTGTGGAATCTCCTTCTCTGGAGACTTTCCAACCCCACCTGCATGTATTCCTGTGCAGACTACCCTAGGGGATCCTGCTTTCGGTAGGGGGGTTTGGACTCGATGATCATGGGAGGTCCCTTTCAACCTCTAATATTCTGTAATTCTGCAGTTCTGTTACCTGCTGCTGACTCCTGTCAGCCATGGGATGTTGGACTAGATAGACCTTTGATCTGATATCATTTTTATGCATAATATTTTTAAGAGGAATAAAAATACCCCAGAGACTCACAGAATCCTGAGACTTGATGTCTACTTAAAGAATTCAGACCTAGCCTGAATGCCACTTGGAGTCTTGAAAGAGAAAATGTCCAGAAGGTCACATTGATGTTGCCATCTGAGGAGGAGAGTGCGCTGAGTGCTGCTGTGATGACCCAAAGAGGCACCCATACTTTTAGATATTGAATTCTATTCCTTGTGGAATGAGGAATCACAGAATCACAGAATGTTAGGGCTTGGAAGGCACCTCGAAAGTTCATCCAGTCTGCCAGAGCAGGAGCACCTAGAGCAGATCATACAGGAACGCATCCAGGCAGGTCTTGAATATCTCCAGAGAGGGAGACTCCACAAGTCCCTTGGGCAACCTTTTCCACCCTCACTGTTCTGTCACCCTCACAGTGAAGATTTTTCCTCATGTTTCCATGGACCTTCCTATGCCTCAACTTGCACCCACTGCCCCTTGTCCTGGCATTGGGCATCACCCAGCAGAGCCTGGCTCCATCCTCTTGGCACTCACCCTTTACATCTTCATAAACATGAATGAGGTCACCCTCAGGCCCCTCCTCTCAAAGCAGCAGAGCCCCAGCTCCCTCAGCCTCTCCTCATAAGAGAGATGTTCCACTCCCTTCATTGTTTTTGTGGCTCTGCACTACACTCTCTCTCAAGCAGTTTCTTGAGGTCCTTCTTGAGCTTAGGAGCCCAGAACTGGATACAATATTCCAGCCATGACCTCCCCAGGGCAGAGTAGAGGGGGAGGAGAACCTCTCTGGACTTACTAACCACAGCCCTTCTAATCCACCCCAGGCTGCCATTGGCCTTCTTGGCTGCCAGAGCACATTGCTGGCTCATGGGCAACCTTCCATCCACTAGGACCCTCAGGTCCTTTTCCCCTACACTGCTCTCCAGGAAGCTGCACCTTACGCATTATCCTGTGGTGCATCTCGGTGGGATAAAAGGAGTCACTTGTGAAAGTTAAAGCATGTTGAGAGAGGCATGACACGTTGCTTTCCTCATCCTCTAATTCAGTGTCTTGTAGTTTGATGTTTTGTAGCAGAGTTACTGCTCCAGCTTTTGCATTGCACCGTTTGTTGTTCTGCTTTCTCAGCTTGTGCGTAATGTGGATGTGCAGGAACATTGCTGTTAGTCAGAGAATGCCACTTAAGAACAGTGACAAGATGACTCTGTAGCTAGTAGTACAACCCTGAGAACTGTATTTTGGTATGAGGGTAATGTTGTGCTGGAGTTAAATTGAATGTCTGTTTCTTCAGGGAGGGTCGATTTAATCAGGTGCTCAAAATCAAATTACAGGGGAAATCAGTTTGGAAAAACACAAGAATTACAATCCAGCTAATGACCTGAGGTAATACTGGCAAGAAATTTGCTTTCACATTGCAACATGAAAAATTGTTTCTCTAAGAGGGAGCTGCTTGCTGCTGCTGATTGCGCAGGGCAGTTGAGAGCCCAGCATTTCCTTGAGAGAACAATTACAATGTGCCGCCCTTGCACCGCTTACTTCCCCTCCATTACAGTGATAGCAACAGTTATTATCCTGCAATCAAGCCTGTCAGTGTTTCTGTCATAGTGTTATTTTCTAACTTGGCCATTAAGCTGGAAATGTTTTCCCAGCCCAGCCTGAATCAATCACTGCAGCCAGTGGGCCGTGAGCAATCCAGGAATGTTGTATCTTGTGCAAAAACACAGGCTCTTCTGTGGCATGAGTTATGGTAAGAAATGTCTCTGTGTCTGGGAATAGAAAATGGATCCTGCATTTGGGCTGCAATGTTGCTGCAGAGAGGGATTTGGATTTTAATGTACATGTTCAGCATCCAGCTCTGGAGCCCTCAACACAGGAAGGACACGGAGCTGATGGAGCAGATCTCAAGGAGGGCCACAAAAGTAATCAGAGAGCTGGAACACATCTTCTGCAATGACTAGTATTATTCAGTATATTCATTAATGACCTGGATGAGGGCATGGAGTGCACTGGCAGAAAGTTTGCTGATGACACCAAGCTGTGTGGACTGGCTGCCACACCAGAGAGTTGCACTTCCACTCAGAGAGGCTTAGGCTGAGAGTTGGGCAGAGAGAAAGTGAATGAAGTTCAACAGGGGCAAGTGTAGAGACTTGCACCTGGGAAAGAACAATCCCAGGGATCAGTGTAGGTTGGAGACTGACCTGCTGGAGAGCAGTGAAAGGGAGAAGGACTTGGGAGTCCTGGTGGATGGAGGGATGCCCATGAGCCAGCAGTGTGCTCTGGCAGCCGGAAGGGCCAATGCCATTCTGGGGTGTATTAGAAGGGCTGTGGTGAGTAGGTCGAGGGAGGTTCTCCTGCCCCCCTATTCTGCCCTGGTGAGGCCTCATCTAGATTATTGTGTACAGTTCTGGGCCCCTCAGTTCAAGAAGGACAGGGAGATGCTGGAGAGAGTCCAGCAGAGAGCTACACCAATGATCGAAGGAGTGGAACATCTTCCTTTTGAGGAGAGCCTGAGGGAGCTGGTTTTTTTTAGCTTGTAGAGGAGGA
This sequence comes from Semnornis frantzii, assembly GCA_013399775.1. Taxonomy (NCBI): domain Eukaryota; kingdom Metazoa; phylum Chordata; class Aves; order Piciformes; family Ramphastidae; genus Semnornis; species Semnornis frantzii. The sequence continues at coordinate 10,737 of VWYK01039535.1, read as the reverse complement.
GACTAAGGGGTGACCTCATTACCATTTATAAATATGTAAGGCGTGAGTGCCAAGAGGATGGAGCCAGCCTCTTCTTGGTGATGCCCTGTGACAGGACAAGGGGCAGTGGGTGGAAGTTGAAGCATAGGAGGTGGGGCAGTGGGTGGAAGTTGAGGCATAGGAGGTTCCATGTGAACCTGAGGAAGAATTTTTTCACTGTGAGGATAACAGAGCACTGGAACAGGCTGCCCAGGGAGGGTGTGGAGTCTCCCTCTCTGGAGGCTTTCAAGAACTGTCTGGATGTGTTCCAGTGTGATCTGCTCTGGGTGCTCCTGCTCTGGCAGGAGGGCTGGACCAGATGATCTTTGGAGGGCCGCCTGATATTCTGTGATTCTATGATTCTGTGACAGGCTGAGGGAGCTGGGGTTGTCCAGCCTGGAGAAGAGAAGGCTCTGGGGAGACCTAATAGCAACCTTCCAGTGCCTGAAGGAGACCTACAAGAAGGCTGCAGAGGGGCTGTTTCCAAAGCCCTGCAGATGAGGGGCAATGGTTTGAAATTAGAGAAAAGGAGCTTTAGATTGGATGTTAGGAACAAGTTCTTCACGATTAGGGTGGTGGAACACTGCAACAGGTTGTCCAGGGCAGTAGTTGGGGCTTGACAAGGTATAGTGATGTCCCAGCTGACTGCAGGAGGGTTGACCTTTCGAGGTCCTTTCTAACCCAAAGATTCTGTGATTCTATGACTATTCCAATTAACATAGGTGAGCAGAAGAGCATTGGAATGTTCAGGTCTTCTGTTGCTTTATTTCCTCCCCATACAAAAGGAAGGCTTTGAAGGAGCAATGCCTCAAAGGTGCAGATGCTGTTCGCATCCCCAGAATCACTCCCTTCTGGCATGAATTTGTTTCTGTTATTGATTGAGAGTTTGGAGGTGGTGGCCAGAAACTGCAGCCATGATTCAGTAGGAAGGAAGAAAGAACTGCTCTGGTATTACCTCGAATTGCATTTAACTTAAACCAGCATGGTGCCTTGATTTTCTGTGACCTTTACCCATCAGGAGTTATTAGCTAATTGAATTCAGAAGGTAACTCCCTAACTGTTTTCAAACTAAATTAACTTGCTTCAAGGGACCAGCTTATGTTTGTATTTCCACAGAGATAATGAGTTTAGGCTTCAACTGAAACATGGCCAGAAAATGAGGAAAAAATAAATCAATGACCTCACTCTTATCTGGTCTTAACAGGCAGGCTTTCCTTTGCTAAAAGTGACCCTGAAATGGTCTGGATTGATTCACACAAATACCAAGCCCTGCATCCTGCTAAGTAGAGCCAGCCTGGGGACTGCTTGGCTCCACAAGGAGCTCTAATCCCAACATCAGCAAAGGTGCAAGTATTTGAAATGCAGCTTTTCTGAGGGTCCAAACCAGCACTTCTGAGAAATTCAAATGAGCAGCAAGATAAAGAGTTAAGGAGGAGATTAGCTTCAATGCTAATTAGAGGCAAAAAAACCCTGCTTCTCACACTTGTGTCTGAGACTGAACAATATTCCTAGGGATGTGCCTTCTGATTCTCCACAGACATATGCTTCTCCAATTAGTTAATTATCTGTCATTGTTATATAAGGAATGCTTTTTAGACACTGGAAGGAAATCACTGTCTGGTGAGAGCTGTAGCTGTATTGGTGGTCGTCTTTCCTTTGATGCCTTGATTAATAGAAGAAGTAGACAGCTCAACAATGTTCCCTTCCAATAGTGTGTACCTCCTTCCTCTCTCTGTAGATCTTTCAAATGGAGGCTTAAATCTTCAGGTGATAAATGTGATTAATAATAGTTTAGCAGAATATATGAGGCAATCTATTTAAGCATGCAGAGGCAAGAGGCACAGGGGTCTTTAACTACTGGTAAAAAATCCATAAAACCTACTCTTATAGCCCAAACAAGATTGAAATGTTATAGTAGCAATAGCAGCAGTACTAATAGTGACCATTTAGGTCTATTAAGAGATGTTACATTTTAGGGAGAGATGGTATCTTTTATTAAATCTGTTGCTGTAGGTTTTATAGCAGCACTGCTTCTTTTAATATTGAACTTAATAGGAAAAAGAGTCCCTAGGCAAAACTCATGCTGTGCTGGTAAATACTGATGGTGTACCAAGAGAGAGGATTTTTTGGTGCTTTCAGGTGAATGACTGATCAATTTGGAACTGCATCAAGAAGGGGGTGTCTTTATAGCTGTGGTCACTCTGCAGGCACTACAAAATTGGGAACAGTGGTTCATACACCAGATGGTTGTGTTATCATGCAGGGGAACTCTGACAGGTTGGAGAAATGGCATGAGGACATGGAGAAATTTCATGAGGACAGGAACCTCATGAAATTCAGCAAAGGGAAAGGTCAAGTCCTGCTTCTGGGAAGGAATAACCTCAGGCACCAGTACATGCCAGCTAGAAAGCAGGTTTGTGAGCTTGCATATCATATGTGGAGAGGCTGAAGGAACTATGGGTGCTTAGTCTGGAAAAGAGAAGGCTGAATGGAGATCTTACTGCTCTTTACAGCTACCTGAAAGGAGGTCAGAGTGAGGCTGGTGTTGATCTCTTCTCCCAACTAATCTGTGGATAGGACAAGAGGCAATGGGTTTGAGTTGTGCCAGGAGAGGTTTAGATTGGACATTAGGAAAAATTTTTTTCTGAGAGAGTGGTAAGGGTTTGGAACAGGCTGCCCAGAGAGGTGATGCAGTCACCATCCCTTGAGGTGTTCATGAAGCTACAGATGCAGTGCTTCAGGATCTAGTTTAGTGGTCATGTTTGTTGGGTTAAGATTGGACTTGATGATCTTAATAGTCTTTTCCAGCCTTAGTGAGTCTATGATTCTATGATCTCTTGCACTAAAGGATTTAGGGATCCTGGTAGGCACAAACTGAACGTGAGCTAACAATGTGTCCTTGCAACAAAGAAGGTGAATGGTGCCTTGGGCTGATCTGTCCTGAATCTAAAGCAGAGTGATGGGTTCCCACAGGAGTGCTCGTGTATCATCTTTTGCTTTGGGCATACTCAGTTTCTGTCGTGTGCCTAACTCTGTGGGCTGATCTTATCCTCAAGTAGCCTTGGTAGCATCACCTGTAAATGGCAGCAGCAGTGAGTGATGGTGTGAATATGCAAATTCTGGAGTTTGTAAATCCTAACGGGAGCCCAGGTTTGAGGTATTCCCATAAGCTCAGCACTGTGTGAACATGCTCAAGGACTGAACTTTAAGCATCAGAGGAGCTTTAAAGCTGAAAGTGAAGGTGCTTATAGACAGACATACAGTGAGTGTGTGAGTGAAATCCTCACTCTGAAATTTGAGGATTTCATTATTGAACTGAAGTGCCTGCAGGGGTCAGTCAATAACTAATTTCCATCTAATTCCATCACAGATAGGTTTTGTTTTGTTTTGTTTTCAGTTTGTTTCCTTCCAAAGGGAGTTACCTGTCTGTTCTGTTCTGCAGGTGAGCCAGTGATTGGCACATTTCCATGGATACAGAGTTCTGGTAGTGTAAGCACCACGTTTCATCTCAGCTGGCTCAGGTTCAGTGTTATATCGTTGTGGCTGCATTCTTTTTTGGAAGTACAGAGGTGTTGCTCTGCCTTGGATGTGCTGGCTCAACAGTTTTGACAGTGCTCTGGAGCACCAGCAGTGTGGCCAAAAGGATAAATCACAGAATCATAGAATGGCTTAGGTTGGAAGGGACCTTAGAGATCATAGAATCATAGAATGGTAAGGTTGGAAGGGACCTCAAGGATCATCTAGTGCCACCCCCCTGCCATAGGCAGGGACACCTCCCCCTAGTACAGGTTACTCAAGGCCTCATCCAACTTCGAGGAGATCTTATAGTAGCCTTCCAGTATCTGAAGGGGGCCTACAGGAAGGCTGGGAAGGGACTATTGACAAGGTCTTGCAATCACAGGACTAGGGGTAGTGGGTTTAAACTGCCAGAGGGGAAATTTCGACTAGATGTCAGGAGGAAGTTCTTTACATTGAGGCTGGTGAGGCACTGGAACAGGTTGCCCAGGGAGGTTGTGGATACTCCCTCCCTCATCTACTCCAGCCTTCCTTCCATGAGTAGGGACACCTGTCAACTAGACTCAGCTGCTCAGGGCCTCATCTAGCCTGGCCATGAACACCCCCAGGAAGGAGGCATCCACAGTGTCCCTGGGCAACCAGCAGCTCTGTGTCCTCTTATGTTGGGGTTACTAGAGCTACATACAGTATTTGAGTTGGGGTCTCACCAGAGCAGAGTAAATGAACCTTTTTAGGGAGATGGTTTGATCTATCCATAAAATTCTAATATCATCGTTCTAACAGCATCATAGGATAAAGTAAAATGGCTAGAAAACATTTATCAGACAGGGAAATTAAATATTGTGAGTCTAAGACAGATGCTCTAAACATTCCATGTGGTGTATTTAATTTTGCAAGTATTTGCAGTGGAAATTTGTCTTTGGAAGTGGGCACTTTTTTGTAAATCTTGTGATTAAAGAAATTAACTTAAAATATCATCTGTCCTACTGCAAATATTTTCTGTAGAAATTAAGATTAAAAGGAAAAAAATAAAAAAAGAAAAGTGGATCTTTGAAAAGCTGCTTTGGGTCATTGTCTCCAAGCAGATGCCATAGCTCATAAGTGACAACTTAGAGACGTTTATGTAGTCAGAGTGCTGTAGGAGTGTGGGAATTGAGGCTTGAACTTCAGGGAAACTGTAGGAGATTGTCTGCCAAGACAAGTGAAAGCCTGAGTTCCAGCATCTGGTGGAAATCCAGTCAGAGGCTACACAGAGTGCAACATGATAGCATATAAAAGAATAAAACTAAACACTAAAAAAACATATTCAGTGTGCAGAGGTTTGTAAGAAATTGGCTGCTATTTGATTCTAAATGTGATTAAATAGCTTTGTCAAGGAGCCAAAGCTGATCTCTTTGGCTGGGTAACATCACACAGAAGCAGAATGTTTATCTAATACATGAACCACAACTACAACTCTGCCTCTAAATCTGAGGTATCAGTTGTTTCATGATAACCAAACATTTCCTTTCCCTTCCTGTAAGTGGTTGCCCTGCCCTATAATGCAGTCCACTCCACAACCAGGGCTCAGCTTTATCAGTGGTCATCAATTATCACCAATTACAGATGGCAATTTCCCACTCTCAGGACAGTTAAAAATACATGAGTAATTTTGTATGGTGTTTGAGGTGTGTTTCCTTCTTGCATGAAGCTTATGTGAGCTCATACGATCGCAGAATGTTAGGGGTTGGAAGGGACCTCCAGAGGCCCATCCCAGTCCAACTCCCTTGCCAGAGCAGGATCACCTAGGGTAGGTCACACAGGAACACATCCAGGTGGGTTTTGAAAGTCTCCAGAGAAGGAGACTCCGCAACCTCTCTGGGCAGCTTGCTCTAGGACTCTGGCACCCTCAGCATAAAGAAGCGTCTGGTCATGTTGAGGTGGAACCTTCTGTGTTCTAGCTTGTACCCATTGCTCCTTTTCCTATCAGTGTGCACCACCAAAAAGAAACTGGCACCTTCATCTTGACTCCTTCATCCTGACACCCAACCCTCAGATGTGTATAGAAGTGCACACTTAAACCCCAAGCACTAATACTTCTGGTCCCCTTCTCATTTCAGGTCCTGAAACTCAGGAAAAAACAGATATAATTATCCATGGCAAGACTGGGTATCAGATGGAAGAGGAAGCTTGGATTCCTACATCTCTAGGCTTCGTTTCTGGGTCCTCTGCAGCCTGCTAAGGTGTAAGTGCCAAGTGAAGCCTTTCCTGCGTTTGAGATGTTCATAGCTGCTTGCTTTCTCTCTTGTGCAGTCTGATTTCTAAAGTAGTGGGAGTTTGTTCAACAGCCTTCCCCTCACAGGCAGCATTAGTGAGGTCTGTCTCTTCCACCCACACACTTATTTTCTGGGAACGTGTAGGAGCTTAATCTCTTTGAGGCTTCTTCTTGCCTGTCTTATTAGATGAAAATTGGCCAATGAGCTCATAAAGGGTTAGGGAAGATGTCTAAACAAAAGGCAAGCAGGCATGGACACAGAGAGTAAGGTCCTTGTTTCCTTAAGAAATGTTAGCATTTTACTGTTCACTCTTAAAGTGAGACCCAAAGCTAACTGAAGAAATCAGTGGAAAGAGAGGGTGCCTTTCTGCTCATGTGGTTCTTCAGACCTGGGAACCTTCAGCACAAGTCAGGCACTGAAGAAGTCTGGCTGCCGTTGACCTCCTCTCCTATGCTTGAACAGTCTGAGCAAGTCTGAGCAGCATTCCGTCCCTGCTGACTTGCTGACCCGTGGTGAGGCTTTGCAGGTTTCCTCTCACATTCACAGTCTTTGTTGACTCTCCTTTGCTCTGCATTTCCTGGTGATCTTGGTTTTAATGTCTGCCAGAGCATCCACTGTGAGCTGAAAGAGGACTTCATTTACACGTGTTGATCGGGAGAAATGCTCTGCTAATATAGTCCTTTAACACATTGTTCAGAAGTTTGCTTTCCTCAGCAGCTTCTTTGGAATGATTCTTTTTTCTCTCCCTTCCTGCTTTCAAGTATCAAAAATGTGAGTAGATGAAACCACTTGTGAAAGAGCTGGCATCCATATAGTTGGGTGAAAAAGACTTCCATAATTGTTGCTGATATCAAGCTTCTTTCTTTAGAGGCCTTAAACTATGCCATCCTTTTTTTCTTGCTTCTTCAGCTACTGAGTTTCCAAAGGCAGGTATTCTGTGCTGGTAATAACCACCTTACAGTCACACACCAGAGCTACAATCGCTTACCACTTGTTTAGATAGTTCTGGATGCTCTTTAAGCCACAGCAATGTCTTACACTGATGAGTCTTTTGCAGGTACCCGCAACACTGTCCCCTAAAATGCCTGCCAGCAAATCTCTACTCCCTTATGGATGTTATGAAGAAGTTCTTCAGCATGAGGGTGGTGAGACCCTGGAACGGGTTGCCCAGGGAGGTGGTGGAAGCCTCATCCCTGGAGGTGTTTAGTGTCAGGCTGGATGGGACTCTGGACAGCCTGATCTAGTGTGAAGTGTCCCTGCCCATGGCAAGGGGGGTTGGAGCTGGATGATCCTTGTGGTCCCTCCCAACCCTGACTGATTCTATGATTCTCTATCCTTGCTGCAGGGCTTTGCTCAGCTTCTGTGCAGGGAGGAAAAAATCCATTATGGTTCCTAGCAATCCACTGGCCAAAATGGCAGCTCTAAAGCTGGAGCAGTATTGTGTCCCAACAGGGCTTCTCCTTTCATGTAACCACATGCTTAAAATACCAGTAGCTCAAAATGTGATCAGAGGGTATAGAGGGAGGGATACATGTTCTGGAAGCAGTTATGCTTATGCAGGTTGTCGCTGCAGTGTGGGAAGCCTCAGAGCTTGGGCCCCAAGGTTTTGTTTTGCTTAAACCCAGTTGAAATGTAAGGAAATAATAGTGCTTAAAATATTTTCTCTAGACTGCTTCCTTTTTTTAGTTTTCTTTTTTAGTGGGAGAAATTAACAAGTGTATTTAAAATTCCAAACCAGAAAGGATGTTTCTTTTCAGAACTACCTGAAGATGTTATTTTGGACCTATTTGGTCTCAAAGTTGAGGTTTCTTGTCTGGTAATTTCTCCCAGCTTCTTGTGCTGTGTAAAGCAGAGACCATTAGCTCGAAGGCAGCAGGTGGCTCAGCTTCCAGCAATACCACTGAAAGAAAAGCAGAGATAGTCTCATAGGTTGTTTGGCTTTAGGTAGTTTAGTGCACCATCAAGATGACATCACAACAGCTACTTACAACTTGCTGAAGATGGAAAGCACCAATTTAATGTGGAGTCTGTACTCATAATTATATTCCAATTCCGCTTTAATAACCTTGCCCATATTTGCAATACTGTAAATGTGAAAATGAATTTGGCTGAAAGAGCGTCAGTGTGAAGCAGCATATAATTTTGTTTTTGTTTGTGCTGTACTTCACATAATTACTGTAATTATGCATATTAGGGTGTTGTGCGTAATGGCACCAGAAGGTAGATAATTTTGTCAATAACCGCCTGTGGCAGCTTATATACATTTTGCACCATCCACAGAAATGCTCTGAAGATCATTTAATGCTGCTGATTTGCTCATAATAGGTCAAAAATGATTGCTGCTGTTTCTAGAATGTCTGTCCCGGGCTATGCCTTCCAGAAAAGAAAAGGAAAAAAATAAATTAATTAAAAAAAAAAAATAATCAAGTGCTACTAGGAAAAAAAAAAATTAGAACTTTGTGTCTTAGAGGGAAAAAAAAAAGGCTCAGATTTTCAGAGGGTAAAATCTTTAAGCAGCTGACAGGGCTACTATCAGCAAAATAGAACAAGGAGCTGCGCAGCTTTGGAATCCTCAAAGGTGTATTTCAGATCAGATTATACTTTGCAGAAGAAATTCAAATATGCTCAGTGCCATTTATTTCTTTTCAACAGAATAAGTTTAGTTCAAGAGCAACCTGCTCTAGTGGGCAACCTGACCTAGTGCAGGGTGTCCCTGGCCGTGGCAGGGGGATTTGAACTAGATCATCCTTGAGGTCCCTTCCAACACTGACAATTCTGTGATTCAATGAAGATGCTGCAATGAACTGACATAAAAACTTTATTTTTAAATGAGGCTAAGCAGAAACAGATTGGTAGTAGAAAAAGAACAAATCAAGGAGAGAATGGTGTTAGGAAAAGAGTCAGGAAGAGTGAGGTAGGGATGATGAAGTGGGTTGTTACCTGGGTAAATTCAGAGGTTCAAAGGAGAGGTGGTGTATAGGAGATGGTTCCTTCAAATATTGAAAGTCCTTAAAAGTTGCTTTTTCCAATGTATGAGGTAATTTTCAGTAGGGGTGGAGCCCTCAGCCATTTTCTCAGAGCATTTTGTGCACAGAAGTGGTGGCTGTGGTGCTGAGACCAGGTCTTGTGTAGCTCTGGGTCCTTTCAGCCAGCCAGCTGCAATGGGTGAGCCTTTCTCAACATCAAGGCCTTGATACAATGGGTCCTGGAGAGCCAGCCCTGTCCTGTTTTAGGTTATCTGGAGACACTGTCCCCTGTGAGAGCCTGGCACATGGAAATTCCCCTCACTAGAAGAGGGACATTCAGATGGTTCTGAAAGATATTCAGAGAAGGGCAATGAGGCTTATGAAGGGCCTAGAGCACCGGGGCCATGAGAAGCATCTGAGGGAGCTGAGGGTGTTCAGTCTGGAGAAGAGGAGGCTGAGGACAGACCTCATTGCTCTCTACAACTACCTGAAGGGAGGTTGGAGTGAGGAGAGGAGAGGAGGGGGCAGCCTCTTCTCTTTGATGGCAAGTGACAGGACCAGAGGAAATGGTTTCAAGCTGCACCAGGAGAGGTTTGGGCTGAATGCTTGGAAATATTTCTTCACTGCAAGGGTTATCAAACCTTGGAATGGTCTGGCTAGGGCAGTGGTGGAGTCACCATCCCTGGAGGCGTTTAAGCAGCCTGTGGAGCTGGTGCTTAGGGATATGGTTTAGTGTTGACTCTTCAGCACTGGGTTGAGGGTTGGACTGGATGAGCGTGGAGGTCTCTTCTAAATGAATGTTTTCCGTGACCTGCTGGCAATGGTCATTTTCCCAGCTGCATTGACATCTTTTGGGGTGATGGAAATTGTCCAAGGCTATGTTTTTTTTTCTTTTACTGAACAAAATGAGTCCATGGGTAGTGACTCATTTGTCAGAAAAGTTTGGAAACTACTTACTGAAACCAAAAGTGGAGGTGTCTGGGGAGAGGAGTAGGGCATACGGTATAAAGCTGTCGTGATTTCCTTCCATACTTTATGCTCCAGAAAGTCATCAAGGTAGGACTCAGTTCTGTGGGAAGGAGTGCCTGAGTGACACTGATGGTTAGGTACATTAAAAATGTCCTCAGCCCCGGCGAGGCAGGAATGCTGCTGGTAGATAAGAGCAGTTTGCTCCTTGAGGCTCCGCTCCTGCTTTATGTCTCTTTGGGTTGAACGGATTCACTCGCAAGTACAAGCTGCATGAAAAATTTTGGTGTCATTTTTAGCTCTGCTTCAACAGGCTGGTTTGGCAGGGCTGATTTAAGAGATGCAGTCTGTGTGGGATACACCATTATTTACCATGTATCGATCTGGCAATAATAACCTGTGCTCTGCTCAGACAGAATGCTTGTGATTCCCTTCTTGTTTGGTAAAACTGACCTGCCACTTGCAATTCATTCAAAATGCACCTTAGCTTGGATTGGAGCCTGCACATTCTTCCTGCTCTGCTTTCTTTCCCTCCCCCACCCCATATCAGAGCAGTATGTATGGCTCTGAAAGGGACTAACATTGGTTGTATAGAACATCCTCTCCTTGATAGGACTCTGAGCTCACAGGCCCTGTAGGGTTCTGTGGTTTGCCATTGTAGATCATAGAATCATAGAATGATAAGGTTGGAAGAGACCTCAAGGATCATCTAGTTCCAACTCCCTGCCATAGGCAGGGACACCTCCCAGTAGTACAGGTCACTCAAGGCCTTGTCCAATGTGGCCTTGAACATAGGTGAACAGGGAGGGAGCAACCACAACCTCCCTAAGCGACCTGTTCCAGTGTCTCACCACCCTAACTGTAAAGAACTTCCTCTTAGCATCCAGTCTAAATCTTCCCTCTGCCAGTTTAAACCCATTGCCCCTTGTCCTGTCATTACAAGACCTTGTAAATAGTCCCTCCCCAGCCTTCCTGTAGGTTCATTGGATATATTCACAGGCTGGTTTAGGTTGGAA
>VWYK01039528.1:0-61242 GCA_013399775.1 Semnornis frantzii | reverse complement strand
TGATCTCTGATCCATCACCTCCCTGAAGGCTGCCTCTATTTACTCAGGAAATAAAGCACTGCTGAACAATCCAAGGTTGAGCTGTGACTTCATGTTCACCTGTTAAACTGCTGTGAGAAGCAGTTATTATACAGTGTTTCTTTTCAGGTAAGTGTTGCACGGGTTGAACTATTCGCAAGTTCCACATCTTAAATTTTAAGCCAAATACCCTGTCATTCATTCCCAGTAACTGGCAGTAAGTCAACATTTACACTCCTAGTAAAAATGGCAAGAACTCAGAGGGGAGCTTCAGTAATGAAACTGGCTTTTTGGTAGGGGGAAATGTCAAAGCAGAGCCTGCACGGCTCACTGGTACGTATGGGATCAACCTATTAATAAATGCTGTATTAGACATGAGGGTTTTATTAGAACTGAAACATCAGCAAAAGTAGTTTGACAGTCTTTAAATGCTTGCATGTGTTAGGAACTAGACATAACATCAGATATTCGCAAACACAAAGAGAAAAAAAGCTGAATAATGTAGAAAAACAGTTGTTGTAATAGGAAGCTGATTATGAACTTCTTTACTCATCAGTTAAAGAAAGGGAATAATGGCCGAGAACAGTGCTAGCTCTAATACAAGCTCTGTAGCATTCCAGTAGCAAACTTTGAAGAGATTTCTAAATAAAGAATTGGAAGTATTTCTTTTCAGAAAAAGTTAACTTGGTTCGCCCAATTCATTAACAGCAAGGCAGTCTAGATCCTTGTGAAAGCTGTGGAAATATATAAAAATTATTGCTTGGAAGTCCATCTAAGCAACTTTTTCCACTAAATTATCTTTTCTTTTTAAAGAAAGGTGGTTCTTTAAACTTCACCACTGTAGATGGAATCTTAGGTTGTGAGCTTTTTCCTCCTTCCACCAATTAATGTAATCAATAGCTTATCTGATAATTGTGCCTTAAATACGTGAACATTGCTGCTTAAAGAGGCTTTCAAACAGGTGTAACTGGAGCTCATCACAATTTAGTGAATTGTAGGGACTAAGAATCCATCCCCCTACTCCCCCACACACACACTGTTTGCCTTGAAAAGCTATCACTAGTCCTTTCCCCGACTTGGGTCAGCATGACTAACAGAGAGGGAAGTACAGGCACCGAGCAAAACCACACCACTCCTGCCCAGTCTCTTTTCAGATTCCAAGTCTATTTCACAACCAGGCAACCTGAAAAATCCTCACCACTGGGGTCTGATTCACCTTCGGGCACCTGCTTTTTAATGTGATCCAGCAGCTACAACATCTATCACAGACTATCGCAGCAGCAAATGTTGTTCTGAACAGAGGCAACATCTGCTCAAGTAATTTTTACTCCTGGTGCTCTACCATAGCAGAAGCATCAATTGACTCGGCAAAGCAATTTAGTTGAAGAAGTTCAAGTGAGGCGAGTTTCCTCACCCTTTCACCCGGCATAATTACAACAGGAAAACCAGCCCAACAGGGTTCTGGAGCACTACAGATATTTTTTAACAGAGGCAGTCAGATGCATCGTGCCAGCCCCATAAATTTTGAGATGCCATTCTGTATCTGTAAGATTGTGAGTGCTTATGCTGATCATTTGATTATAAAACCCATCAGCAACTCTCTAGTTCGGCTGCAGTTCTTTTCCTGCAGAAGTGTTCCAAATCAGGAGCAAAAATAGTAATAACAATATTGCCAAATGACCTTGGACACTTTATTCTGACTCAGTTTCTTTGCCTGAAAAATAAGGTTAATAGAATATCCTGAAAAGGGATGTTGTAAGCCTTGCTCCTTGCAAAACAAAGTTCAAAGGATTATATAAATAGTTTGCATTTCAGTTATTGACAAAGCTACATTTCAAAACAAGACCTCTGGATACAACTCTAATCAACCTGTGGAATTTGGTTTGGCAAGCGCCTAGCAGCAAAGCAGCAAGGTCAATGTCAAACACAACATTCAGACAGTTTTATGACCCAGCAGGGTTTTCAGTTGTGCTCTGCTGAAGCAAACGGACTCTTCTGTGAAAAGGTTTGCATAGCTGGCCTATCGCTTTATCTGAAAGAGGTTATCAGCCGAAAGTATCATGTTAACTACTCACAGAGACAGGATATAGTAATTTCAGGTAGAATATAATATCCTCGCAACGGGAGCTGCTACGCCAAGGAAAATTGATCTCTTACACCAGCAAACCCAAGCCACGGCTGGCAAAATAGAGTTTGCTCCAGGCTAAAGCTCAACTTCTTACCATCACCCTTTCAGCCCGACAGGAAGTCCAACTCAGCAGCCAAGGGTTTACAGAGTAAACCCTCTCTCCTACGTGTTTACATCAAGCTTCGTTTCTCCTACTGGGCAAACAGATCTCCGACATCCCCCACGATGAGAGAAAGGAAAAGGAGGAAATACCTCTCCCCTCAGACTCGTTCACGGGCGGGGCAGAGGCCGGATTGAGCGAGTTTGGGGAAGGGAGGAGAAGCCCATCCCGCCGCATCCCAGTAGGGGGAGCGGCGTCGGGCCTTGTACAGCTGCTGAGGACTTGGAACTGTGTCCGGCTCTGCCCCCCACCCCGCCCGGCCCGTGCTCACGTCTCCCCAACAGGGAAGAGAAAGGGCTGGTAACCCCTAACCGCAGCCCAGACAACCAGGCCCGAAGTCGTGGAGGGAGAGAGATGAAATGGGGCAGCGCCCGACCCAGTCCCCGCCGTTCCCCAAGGCCTGCACTGCGGCCTGACTGCGGCTTCCACCTCCCGCTGGCAGCCGCCAAATGAGGGTAGTAATGAAAGGGAGAAAGACGAACGGAAAGAAGCGACTGAGCCCCCAGCGCCCGCCGCCCCCTCCCGTCAGCGCCAAGGCCGCAGCGCCTTAACACCCGGCAGCAGACCGCCGCAGGGTGTGGGCGGGGGAGGTGGGGCGGCAGGCAGGAGAGGAAAAGGGACTGAAGGAAAGGAAGGGGAAGGTGTCAGTGAACCTACCGGCGATCAGCTGCTGCCACGAACAGTGACTCTGGCTGTCCTCAGACCGTCCCAATCGGAGCCGGCTCCCCGCTTTCCGCCTCTCGGCCCCTCTCCGCCCAGGCACACAAGATGGCGGCGCTCGGCGGCCACGTCAGTGCCAACTCCACGCGCGGCACTATGGGTAACCGAGGAGGGTAGCGAGACGGAGGGGGCGGGGCTACGGCGGGGAAGCCGCAGAGTGGGGAACGGCGGAGTAGGAGGGGCCGTCGGGTGACCACGCCCTCACCATGCTCACGGCTTGGCCCGCCTCCCGGCCCGCTCGTGATCGGAAGTGTAGCGCTCCGTGTGCGGGTTTGGCGTGGGCAATGGGGTGTGGAAGGGCGCTCGGCTGGGCTCGGGGCTGTGGTGCCCACCACATACAGCTAGGGAACCGGCTGAAGGACAGCGCTCGGAGGTTCAGCAGTGCATTGTGTAGTTGGAGGCCTCTGCCTAGTGGTGGTCTTCAGGCATCACAGCCGAGTCGTGTCTCGTTAAACATAGTCATCAATGAGATGAATGAATCATAGACTTGTTTCGGTAGGAAAAGGCCTCTAAGCTCATGAAGTCCAACTGTCAGCACAACCATGGCCATTAAAACATGTTCTCAAGTGTCAGGTCCACGCATTTCTTGAACACCTCCAAAGACAGTGACTTCACCACCTCCTTGGGCAGTCTATTCCAGTGCCTGTCTAGCACAGGAAGTGACAGAGTGGACCCTAAGCCAGTTTGGTGATGACAAAATGGGAATGAGTGACACTCCTGTCAGACTGTGCTGCCAGACAGACCTGGAGAGGCCAGAAGCTGGGTGGGGAGGAACCTCATGAAGTGCAACAAGGGCACTCTCTTGCACTTGTCGAGGAATAACCCAGCACAGCTGAAAGGTTGACCTGCTGGAAAGCAGCTCTGTGGAGAAGGACCTGGGAGTGCTGAGGGCCAAGTTGACCAAGAGCCAGCAATGTGCCCTTGTGGCCAAAAAGGCCAGTGGTCTTCTGGGGTGCATTAGGAAGAGTGTGGCCAGCAGGTCAAGGGAGGTTCTTTTCCCCCCTTACTCTGCACTAATGAGGTCACATCTGGAGGACTGGCTTCAGTTCCAGGCTCCCTAGTTCAAGAGAGACAGGGAACTACTGGAGAGAGTCCAACAGAGGCTATAAAGCTGCTGAGGGGCTTGGAGCATCGGCATGAGGAGGAAAGGCTGAGAGACCTGAGGATGTTTAGCCTGCAGAAGAGCAGCTTAAGGGGGAATCGTCGTAATGCTCATCAATAACTAAAAGGTAGGGGGCAAGAGGGCAGAGCCAGACACTTCTCAGTGGTGCCCACTGACAGGACAAGGGGCTGTAGGCACAAAGTGGAACCAAATAAGATCCTTCCCAACATGAGGAAAACTTCTTTGATGTGAGGATGCTGGAGTCCTGTCCCAGGCTGCCCAGAGAAGTTGTGGAGTCTATATCCCTGGAGAGATTCCAGACTTCCCCGGCATGCTGCTGTGGGGTTCCTGTATGTGGTGATGTGCTCCCCACCTTCAATAGCATTAGTTGGTTTATCCATATATTTACTGTGTAGGCACAGAGAAGAGAGACATAGTCCTTAAGGCTCCTTTTTCCAAAATAAATCAAGACTGTCACAAGTGCCTCCTTTGCCAGGCTGTTCTGCTGCTACTTGAGTTCACTTTTGAGACAAAATAGAGAGGATTTGGTGGAAATTTAACTCTTTCTGGAGCTAGAAAACACTAAACAATTGGAGGGGACCCACATGGTGGGATGTGTTAGGTGCTGCTCTGGACCTTCTGTGCTTCAGTTTCCCTATTTAGGGAAAAGCCCTTTTTACTCTTTTTTTTTTTTTTTTTTTTTTTTTTTTTTTTTTTTTTTTTTTCTTCTTCCCACATAGATCTAGGGGAGAACAGTTGAGTATGGAGCAACATGTTTAATTTTCCATGGGAAAAAAAAGAAATCATTCTTTGGGAGCTCCAGAGATCAGTGTAGAAGCAACCATCAGCATATGCACACAATAAATTGAGGATTATTTCCTTTGTTTTGTAGGGTAACTTTAAGATAAATCTAGTTCATGTGCTGTTCCTGTGTTCCTGGCTAAACACTAAGTGCTAAAATACTAAATACTTCCTTTATTAAAGACAGGAAGAGGAGTTTTAAATGACAGCAGGAAGCCACAAAACCTGCTTATTTCTAGATTTCCCCCAATGCTCTTAGGAAATTAATACCTCAAAGTCTTCCATCCTCCCATCAAATGGAGCTGAAATCACCCAGCAGCTGAAAACATTGCACAGAGTTGAGGGAAGACAGACAGACAGATGGATGTGAGCCCAAAAGCTTCTTTTCCTAAATAACTGGGTCACACAGAAGAGAGACTGCAGCAACAGGGCTGAGAAATGCCCAGAGGGAGCTTGGGCTGGAGTTAAGATGTGCCCTGTGCTTCTTCCAGAGAGGCACCATCATTGTGGCTGAACAAGGAGAGTTACTGTTCTCAGGATTTTCCTTAAGGAAGCACCTAATTTGCTTTAAGATCTCCCCCTAATAGTGGAAAAGCAGCCAACTTGTCTCAAATGGGGGATTTCAGGAAGAGAATATGTGTTACAGTGAACAGATTGCTGCTCACTTCGGCATCCAGGCATGGGCATCTCCCACTGGGATCACAGATGTCCCTGTCCCCTTGGTGCAGGCTGTTTGTGAACCCTTTGGGGCACAGCATCCCTTAGGACTTGGATTAGGAGATACCAAGTTGAATCTGAAACACAAAGTGGGATTTAATGCTTTGGTGATGCCTCTGAAAAAGGAGCATTTGTGCTTGCTTGGGGCTTCTGGGGAATATCAGCCACTGTCCTTGCTGACTGTGGAATATCTGCCACTGTCCTCGCCGACTGGGGACATTTTGGCTAAGCCCTGGGGTGGGAGCTCGGCTGGGAGGCCACACTTTGTGTGTCTGTGTAGAGGCTGATAATGGGAAAGCTGCTCTCAAGATGACAGCAAAACCCCATTAATGCATTTATCCCCATCCCCAAATCTGGCCAGAGCCAAGCTGAGCAACTGCTTATTTTACAGTCCTGCTCCATGTGCTCCATGCCTGGATGATGAACCAGATCAGGGCACTGCTCTAGGTTAAAAATAACCCTTCTCCTTCTTTTTTTTTTTTTTTTTTTTTTTTTTTTTTTCTTTTCCTTTTTCNCTTTTTTTTTTTTTTTTTTTTTCCCTTTCCCTTTATTTTTAACCCACAGCAATTCCAGAGCTGTAGCTCACAGGGCTGGGAGGAGAAGATGCACATCCCATCACCTCCCCTCCCTAGTGTAAAATGTACTGACAGAGGTGCCACCCAGGGTGCAAAGTGAGTTGAGAGTGGTTTATTTCATTCTTTCCATCTATGATATATCACCTACCATTATAATTCTGTTCTGATCATCTTGATGGAGACCCAAGTCCACATTTGTGTATGTGGAGCTGGTCAAATTTGGCCATGTTGATCTGATTCATTAGTGATGGTTGCCATGATGCATAAGGAACACTTTGCCCAGTGACTCATGACATTTATGAGAGGAAAGAGGCCTCGAGTTTTATCGCAGCTGGGAGAGGAGACGTGTCACTTGCTTTCTTTTTTCTGTGATGTAGGAGAAGGATGAAGGGGGAAGGAATCCCTCAGGGAAGCTCAGCTCCTTTGCTGAGGGGGTTGCACAAAGCCCTTTGGCTTTTTCTTGATGTCCCCTTTGGAGCTGGAGAATTTTCCTCCCCGCTGGGAGCCTCGGATGACAAATCTGCTGCTGAGCTACACCCTGTTCTCACTGCCTTTTGCAAAAGGGAAAAAAAAAAAAAGAAGTGTTTGTGCAAGGAAATTTTCTGAGGTTATAAAAATATCATCTGGAGTCACCAAGTGCTTTGCCTGAGTGATGCTTTTCCTTCTGCATCTGCCCCAGGAAATATACCGTGGCCTGTATTTGATCTGACTGCAGGGTCCCCAAAAAAGATCTTACTCCAGTGTGGGCGTATGGTTTGGGTTGGAAGGGACCTTACAGTTCCAACCCCCACCCCCCCACCATGAGCAAGGACATCTCCTACTACACCAGGTTTCTCCAAGCCCCATCCAACCTGGTCTTGAACACTTCCAGGGAGGAGGCATCCACAGCTTCCCTGGGCAGCCTGTTGCAGTATCTCACCACCCTCATGCTTAAGAATTTCTTCCCTATATCTAATCTAAATCAACACTCTTTCAGTTTAAAACTGTTACCCCTTGTCCTATCACCACATAACCCTTGTAAAAAGTCCCTCCCCATCTTTCCTATATAGGCCCCTTTAAGTATTGAAAGGCCACCAGGAGATGTCCCTGAGGCCTTCTCCTCTCCAGGCTGAACAACCCCAACTCTCTCAGGCTGTGCTCGCAGCAGAGAGGTGCCAGCCCTCTGACCATTTTCTTGGCCTCATGTCTTCCTATGTCGAGGCCCGCAGAGCTGGCCCCAGCACTGCAGGTGAGGTCTCACGAGAGCAGCGCTGGTGTCTGTTATCAGGTTGTGACGGAGACCTCCCACTGATGTCCAGTCACTGAATCCCTCCTGGTGGTAATGGTGAAGTCATTTTGGGGTACTTTGGGGTCATGCTAAGGTGAGCATCCATGTGGAAGGAACTGAAGGACATCAGTGTCAGTCGCTATTCTGCTTCCTGCTGCCCTAAACCTCCTACTCTGTGAGGCTGTCTTGTTGAGTTGAGAATTTGTCACCTCTGAGTCTCTCACATTGGAGTAAGAATTACAGTTAGTCACAGGAGCTGTGAAATTACCCCCTGGCAGCAATTTGTTACTTTATCTACTGAAGAAATAACAATTATTTCTTGGGTTTATGGTCCTGGGGTCAGCTATTCATGGGTCTGGACTGTTGAAAAGCCAACAGCTCTGTTCTTGCTGCTCATGCTTTACCATCCTGGCAGCAAAAGAAAGGTGGAAACAGGGAGAAAAGCAAGCATTGAGAGCATTAAAGCATCCCGTTTCACAAAATCACAGAATGCATGCTTGGAAGTGACCTCTGCAGGTCATCCAGTCCAACCCCCTTGTGGTAAGCAGGGATTTCCCGAAGTAGATCAGGTTGCAGAGAGTCCCATTAAGCTTGACCTTGAATGTCTTCAGGGATGGGACCTCCCTGGGGAACCTGTTCCAGTGTTCCACCAAACCCACAGTAAAGAACTTCTTCCTCATGTCCAATCTAAGTTTCCCCTGCTGTAGTTTCAAAATGTGGCCCCTTGTCCTCTCACTATGTGCCTGCTTTTGTAAAAAGTCCTTCTCCAGCTTTCTCGTAGGTTCCCTTCAGGTACAGGAACCACTGTAAGGTCTCCCTGGAGCCTTCCCTTCTCCAGGCTGCACGACCCCAGTTTGGATTCAAAGGGGCCTTTAAAATTCACCTAGTCCAACCCCTCTGCAACCACCACAGACTGTATCAGGTTCCTCAGGGCCCTAGACAACCTAACCTGTAGTGGTTCCAGCGATGGGGCATCTACCACCTCTCTGGGCAACCTGGGCCAGTGTTTCACCACTCTCAGTGTAAAAAATATCTTACTTCTCTCCAGTTGGAATCTCCCTCTTTTAATTTAAATGTGTCACCTTTTATCCTGTCACAACAGGCCCTGCTAGAATAATCTGGAGAGCTTTTTGCAGTTTTGCAGAGCTCCAACAGGGCATGGTGTTTGTCCATCACCAGGGTACCACGCTGCCACGTAGGTGGTACCATTAAAATCCTTCTGCTTTTAATAACCATGCACAACTAACTTGGGCTTTAAATGCTCAGCTGGAATATTTCACCTCTAGCAACACAGTGCTCTGAAAGCCCACACTTTGCTATCAAAGCTGCCACCTCTCAGACATTCATATTGTATCCTTTCACCCCTGGCTTTTTCCAGCCAGGATTCCCAGTTAATGAGCTGTAAAGGAGCACTGAAGTCTCTTGGCTATGGAGATCTAGAAGAAAATGTAACACCGAAGGTATTTAGGTTATTATCACAATATTTCCCTGGATGGGAATGAGATTTTGGCTGTTCTCCATCATCAAAACCTCATTTAGTTGCACAGTCACTAATTGATATGCCCAAACCTGACAACTTGCCTCAAAGGAGAAGACGATGGTCACCCTGGGACCTGCCAATCAATGTCACAGCTGTCCCAGACCCACGGTGAACTTTGACCGCCTGCAAGAATGGTGATGATTGTTTCATTTAGGAGGAGAAAGATGGAAACCAGCCTAATTATAACATCAATGTCAGGTCACATACCCCTACTGGACACCTGTGTAATGGAGGGAAAAAGCCCAGATAGTGGCTATTGGGGTCCATCTCCTGTGAAACTGCCCAAGATGTGGCTGCTCTGGGTTGTCCAGATTGGAAAAAACACCACCTTGCAGCATCATTTTTCTGGAAATCTGAGGTCACACGTTGCAGGAAAACTGCAACAGGTGTGATGGCAGGAGGAAGAAATGCCAGTGTACAAGGGAAATCCTGGGATGTTTGCAGCAAGGTTTGCAGGGCGCAAGGAGTTTGAGCCAGGAGGCTGCTGGAGGAAGGAGTGTAGAAAAGGCTTTGAGTTTAGGAATAAGATCTGGTAAAGAAAGGGAGTAAAAAAGGTTGGACAGGGCTCTTGGCAACCCTATCAAGTTGAAGATGTCCCTGCTGACTGCAGAGTAGTTGGATTGGATGACCTTTAAATGTCCCTTCTAACCCAACCTATTCTATGATTCTGTGATAAATGAAAGATCTGTTTAGGTGTCAAGGGCTACGGCTGGCCTGACCACTAGACAAGTGACAAACACTCTGTTTGAACCACTCTGCCTTCCCAAAGGGAAGAAGAAAAGAAGAAGGGAGAGACAGATGGGTTGGGAAAGAAACTAGACAGTCTGGGATGGAAGTAAGAACAAAAATCAAATAAAATATCTACAAACAGACAGAAACCTGGTATTGAACCCAGCTCCTGGTGGCAATGATGTCACTGCCACCACTGATGCAGTGCCCAGGCACTGAGGAAGTCCCAGACTGGACTGAGAGGTAGATGGGAACTGGATTCAGGAACACATGGATTTGGATTAAAGGCAGAAGGGACAGAGTCCTTGTCGTGGTTTTAAAGACAAACCGACAGAATAAAGTTCTCAAATGAATTGGAGAAAAAACACAGAATTGTATTTGGAGAGAATTTGCAGATAGAAATTACAAGGTAGATACAGAATATGTAAGCGAGCCCCCTTGAATTTTCCCCCATCCCAAAACTAAATCTATCATCCCCAGTGCTGCAATCCTCCCCCCCATGCCTCTGCCATCCAAGAGGCCTAAAGCACAGCCTCTGCAGGCCCCGACCAGGTCTATCCTTACATGTTTGTCCGATAATGTAGCTCCTGCCCGGCAGAAGGCTGGAGGGGGAGGAGAAGAGCCCGAAATGGCCTTGCCGTGAGCTTATGAGGAGATAGCAGAATTGTGGGATTGAATAACAATCTTCAAGTCCCAAGAGGACTTTCTTAACCCCATAATTCCCAACCTGGGACAGTCCTCTTCAGACACTGGCCCCTGAAGAAGAGGCTTGACTCTGTGATCCCTCAGCTTTATACTGAATATGATATTCATAGGATGAAATCCCTTGTCGGTCAGTTTAGAGTCACCTGTCCTGTCTGCTGCTTTCCACATGTGTGACCTCTTACTGCACTCCAACATGGTGCACAAAATGCGTCAGTGTCCTTGGTCAGCACAGGAGCAGGTCTAAACCAGAGCCTTTCTGCAGCCCAGCCCTTGGCAAGAACTCTCCCCACTCTGAGAACTCCCCACAGTTCTCAGCCACTGCATGCAAACCTTCCTTGAACTTCAGGTAATGCCCTCACTGAGCAGAAACTGAGCTGAGATGTCAAATCACTGACCAGAATTAGTCCTGTTCTATCTCAAACTGGGACACTTGGGCAAGCACCCATTTACCTTCTGTGATTCCTGCGTGTTGGCAGCCTGTGCACTGTGCTTATCTCTAGGGAAGCAGCTGTGATTTCTCCTGGAGAGGTGGATTGCAATTAACATTTAAGCTCATACCCATGATGCAGTTACAAAGGCAATATAATGAATCAGGCTTTTAACAATAAGCTCCATAACCTTTGAAAACTCACTCAGCTGGGACCTGGGCACCCAGCAGATAATGTTATCACTGCTGCTGGCACTGTCAAAATTATTCCGCCCTTCCTTGATTCACTGACCAGGGTCCGAGGGGCATATACTGATCACTCATTAGAGATGGTGATGTGAAAATAAACATCCCTCTGAAGCCAAAATAAAGGTTGGTTCCCTATTTTACTCTTCAAGGACAAATTTGAGCTGGCCACAGGGGCTTGTTCATGGATGAGGTCCCGGCTATGTGAGATGGAGACACTGGAGTGAACTGTCTGCCTCTTTCCATCACACCATGCCTGCCTGAGAAAATGGGGTTAAAAAATGGGAGATAAAGAGATTTGGGGCCCTTGATGGGGGAGGCACTCGGTATGGGGCAGTTGCACTTGCAACTTGCAGTGCAAACCACTTGCAGTCAGCAGCCAGGATCTGAAGCCATACATCTGGAGGTGTGAGATCTGTGGTTATAAATCAGCTAATGAAGATATGTTTGCCAAGTGGATAATGTACAGCTGTTGGCCTTTGGGCATGGCATGAGCATGGTGGGGATGTAGCTTTGGAAAGGTCACTTCTCTGGTGAACGGAGATGCACTTCTCTGGTGCACTGTGGGAATGGATCTTGCAGAGATCTTTCCCTGTCTGGGTGGCAGAGGTAACTAGTGACTTGAGCAGAGGGGAAAGCATGGCCTTGGCATGTATCACTTTATATTTTTTTACCTATCACATATTCCCTGTCTGGAAGGTTTTTCTCCTTGAATGTAGACCATACTTTTTGGTAGGGAAATGTCCCATTTGGCCCATCACAGGAGCAGCCCTTTGTCCATGAGATCCCAAGTTTGAATCACCATGGCAGCTTCTCTGCACCACTGGTTCCTACAGAGGAGCTCAAACTGACTGTGTGTGACTTCAGCTGCTCCTTTCAATACCTCCCAGAAGGAGCCTGGGCTCAAATATTATTTTTCCAGGGAAGAAACTACAGCAATGAGTTTCCTTGGCTTGAAATCCCTCCATCAGCTGCTCCAAGAAGTCCTGAAATAAATAGCTTTCCAGAGTGCTTGTCCTCATGGCATCTCTTAAACCAGAAACCATCATCCTGTAGAAGCCCCTGAATTCAACCTTGAGCTCCTGTAGGATCTGATTGTGTTTGCAGGGAACTGGAATGTGTGCCCAGGGGATGCTGGCTGCTCCCCTGATTTTAGCAAGGTCCTTAATGATTTGTAAGTCCTCAGCCTTGTTTTTTGCACTAGAGCAAGGCAAGGGCAGGTCTTGCTCTTCTGTGAGAAGGTGTGGGTTTTCGTTTTTTTTTTATCACACCCTTTGCAAAGTGAAATGAAAGCAAAAGCAAAGCTTCTGAGGAAAAAAAAAATGGAACCAAATAGTAATATCTGGCAGCTCTTTGCAATGCCAGATCAGAGGACATGTTCTGACTGTGGCTGTCTTGAGATTGAGTAGGAGACTGTGGAAAATTAGGGGAAAAGAGGGGAAAAAAAGAAAAACGGTTCAAAGAATCCTGAATCTGAATGTTTTGACCACTCCAGGGAGAAAGATCATTAAGCATGGTCTTTTTCTGCTCATTTTGCTTTCCATGAGTTAACGTAACTTGTGGGGAAGGACTTGTCCCACTGGAAAGTCTCTGTATTTCCTCCTGGAGAGGAAACAGCCCAGCTGCTCGTGGTATTTTAGTGCACTGAAAAGATGAAACCTTTGATGATGTGACTCTGCTGTACCTGCCCTGCACTGGGCACTGTTGAATCCTGGCTCCGCAGCTTGGATCCTGGATCAGTTTTGGGCTCACCAATACAGGAAGGACATTGAGGTGCTAGAGTGGGTCCAGAGAAGGACAATGAAGCTGGGGAAGGGTCTGAAGAACAGGTCTGATGAGGAGTGACTGAGAGACCTGGGGTTGTTCAGCCTGGAGGAGAAGAGGCTGAGGGGAGACCTTCTGGGTCTCCACAACTGTCTGAAAAGAGGTTGGAGTTAGGTGTACATTGGTCTCTTCTCCCAAATGGTAAGTTATAGGAGAAGAGGAAGGAGAAGAGGCCTGAAGTTGCCCCGAGGGAGGTTTTGCTTGGACATTAGAAAAAAAATTCTCCTCCAAAAGGGTTGTCAAGGCCTGGTCCAGGCTGCTCAGGGCACTGGTGGAGTCACCATCCATGGAGGGGTTTCAGAGCCATGGAGATATGGCTCTGAGGGACATGGTTTAGTGGTGATCTGGTAATGCTGGATTAACAGTTGGATGTGATGCTCTTAAAGGTCTTTCCTAACCGAAAAGATTCTCTGATTCTGTATTTCTGTGACTTTGGCAGCCATTTAAAGATGCTGCTGCTGGCAACAGCAGAAGCTATGTGAATTCACACTCTAATCAGGACAGGACCGCCCCTGCTCCTTCAGCCCCGTTTTAGTTAGCCGTCGGTTCCCGGGGAGGTTTCTTGCAGCAGATGGCAGCAGCGAGTTTGTGAGGGTGGTGTGGCTGGAGCCTGCGTCCACACACCCAGCCCGGGCGAGCCCCAGCGGGGAGGGCATTATGGCCCTCTGCTGTGCTCTGCCGAGACCTCACCTGCAGCGCTGGGGCCAGCTCCGGAGTCCTCAGCACAGTACAGACAGGGACCTGTTGGAGAGGGACCAGAGGAGGCCACAGCAATGCTGAGAGGGCTCTGCTGTGAGGCCAGGCTGAGACAATTTGACCTGTTCAGCCTGGAGAAGAGAAGGCTCCAGGGAGACCTTGTAGTGGCCTTTCAGTGCTTCAAGGGGGTGATCAGGAAGGTGGGGACAGACTTTTGAGTAGGGCCTGTTGTGGCAGGACAAGGGGGGGGGGTCTGAACTAAAAGAGAGAGATTCAGACTAGAGAGAATGAAGGAATTTTTTGACTCCAAGGATGAGACCCTGTCCCAGAGAGGTAATAGATGTCCTATTCTTGGGACCGTTCCAGGTCAGGTCGTTTGGGGCTGTGAGAAACCTGCTCTAGTTGCAGATGCCTCTGCTGACTGCAGAGAGGTTGAACTAGATGACCTTTAAAGGTCTTTTCAACTCAAAACATGCTATGTTTCTGTGCTTCAGTGATTCTGTGCATCTATAGTGTTTGTTTGTTTTTCCTTCCCATAGGTTTCTGTGTATTCTGTGCATGGATTTGCATGCAGTAGCTGCAGACACCTCTGCAGCTGGTACATGAGTACAGCAGTCTGGGTGAAGGTGGCAGCAAAGAGGTTGCTGCCTATGTGCACCTGATAACAAATGAATCACTTTGCCCACAGCCTTCACAAACACACACACACACACACACACACACAGAGTCCATGGCCAGCAAAACCAACAGCAAGGCTGGCTTCCCCTTCTGTATCTCACAGGTGCCGTGAGGTGTATGGGATGTGGACATCACTGGGCTGAGTCTCCAAGCTGCTTACCTCCTGCAGTCATAGTATCATAGAATGGTAGAGGTCGAAAGGGACCTCTGGGGATCTAGTCTAACACCCCTGGCCAAACCAGGATCACCTAGGGCAGGCCACACAAGAATGTGTCCAGATGGGGTTTGAAAGTCTCCAGAGAAGGAGACTCCTGTCCAGGATGACCTGTCTGGGCAGTCTGGGCCAAGGCTCCAGCACCCTTAGAAATGAAACTTCTCCTCATGCTCAGATGGAACTCCATGTGTTCTGTGTTCCAGTTTGTGTCCACTGCCCCTCATCCTATCACAGAGCACCACTGAGAAGAGACTGGCCCCTTTTTCTTGACACCTAACCTTTCAGGTATGTGTGTTGATCAGGTCCCCGCTCAGGCTGCTCTTCTCCAGACTAAACATCCTCATGTCTTTCAGCTTTTCTTCATAAAATATATGTTCCAGCCCCTTAATCATCCTTGTAGCCCAAGATGAGGGAGCACCACTGCAGGACCATCTATCCTCACCAATCCAGGTCTATTCTGCCTCTCACAGTGGGCATGAGGGTGGCTTTATCCTCCTGGTGCCTGGGCGACCACCAGCATGGCAGGGGAAACAGTTTCTCTGAATGACTCTGTTGGTTTCTCACAATAACTGCAGGGAGTTATTCTCCCCAGAATTAAGTCCACAACCAGTGAAAGTGTGTTAAGATAGCGCTTCCAAGCTCCAGTAGTCTTGGCCTCTTGGAACAAAAACATAGCTTGTGTTTGTGCTGTTTTGAGGCTAATTGGAATGTTTTAATAGAGAAAATTATACTACAGCTGTGAAGGAAAACAATGGTGATGTCTACTTCACTCATAGGCTTGCTGAGATGTTTAGAAAAGGAACCCAAAACAAAGAAGATAAGAGAGCATCTCAAGCTGGCAGTCTGCGTTNATTACCTTAAACTTGTCTATTTCTGTAAATATTCCTGTACATAGTGTATATATCTGCTTGTATATTGTGCTGAGCTGTAAATAGAGCTTCATCTCTTAACTTCCAGCCGGCTGGATCATTTTACAAGTGTGGGGGGGTGGTGAACTCCCAGACTGTCACAGTGTTGTAGGGCAAAAGATATTTTCTGTGTAACTTCTTGTCTGGAAGCATTCAGAGTGTGTAATGCTGATGTAAATACCCATAGGCAACCACTAACTCTACTCTACCAAATCTACCACTGAGCCATACTCCCAAGCACCACATCTATGCAGCTTTTAAGCACACCCAGGGATGGTGACTCCACCACTTCCCTGGGCAACCTGTTCCAATGCCTGGCAATACTTTCAGTGAAGAAATGTTCCATAATGTTCCACCTAAACCTCCTTTGGTGCCGCTTGAGGTCATTCCCTCTTGTTCTGTCACAAGCTATTTGGGAGAAGACACCAACACCTACCTCACGACTACCTCTATTCATGTAGTTGTAGAGAGTAGTTCAGGATGATAAAAATAAACAGGTCTTCCTGCCAGTAAAACCCCAGAAACCCAAACAGAATAAAATCATCAGAGCTTTGTGTTCCTCCGGAAGGGATTCACTGAGCTGTTTTCCAGGCTGCTGGCAGGGAGGCAGAGCCTGCTAATGGGACATTTCCAACACTAGATGGAGCAATGACTCTAGACTTGAAGGAGTAAAAATATTTGGCTCCGCTTTAATTCATTCCTTTCTTGCCCTGCATCTCGGCCCCGAAGGGAATTTGAGGCAGAGCAACTCCTTTTCAGCATTCAGGCCTTTGGTGGGCACTCGGCATCCCGTGGTGGGGACTGTCCCTCCATCAGCTATGGTGGCCAAGGGATTAGGGTCTGTCCTCTGGGGGACATTGCCCATCCCAGGAGATGAAGCCAGGGATCAGGAGGATCAGACTCCGGGTCATTTCCTTGTTGCCTTAACACGTGTGGTTTTAACTTGGCTGCACAAAGGCAGAAGGTCAAAGGCTGGGGATTAAGAGGTGATGGACGGACATTTGCGGCCAACACACAGAGCAGTTGTGCCCGGGGTATCCGTCCTGCTGTATGGATCAGCTGGCTGCAGGGAATTGATGGAGTTCTCCAGGGCTAACAAAGATTCTTGGATCTTGCATCAGAGGCCACTGGGGTGGCATGGAGCATGGCCATGCTGGCTTGTCCCTATCTGCTCTAGGTCCTCTGAACATGCAGAGTAAAAGGGAAAGTAGTTTTGCATGTTCAGCCTCTCTGTCATAATTCTTGTTTCTTATCCATGTAGGATGTCTGTGTTTGGGCCTAGCCGGACAGATTTAGGCAGTAAAATGGTTTTTCTTCCGTGACGAGAGGGGGCACTTGTGCTGTGGTCCCTCGTTCCTGGTCGTGTCTGTAGAAAACACCTTCTTCAGCAGGTGAGCAGGAGCCTCCAGGAAGAAGCTCCCTGAGGTTGG
Organism: Semnornis frantzii; assembly: GCA_013399775.1. Lineage (NCBI taxonomy): Eukaryota > Metazoa > Chordata > Aves > Piciformes > Ramphastidae > Semnornis > Semnornis frantzii. The sequence goes on along the minus strand of VWYK01039528.1, from coordinate 44,357 downwards.
TGCCACAGTTTACCTCTGAATATGAAAGCTGAAGGAGACATCCCAGTATTCTGGAGGTGTTGGGAGATTCAGGACATGCGGAGAAAGCATTCGGAGTTCCCTGGGGTATAATTACAAGGCAACTTCTGTATTAGGAATTGCTGGTGTCTTGGGTGTCTGTCCTTCTCATCTCGTGCCTGCTGTGCTACTTGTGGGCTGCATCTCACCGGATTGATACCTTTGTGGCATGATGTGCTGATGTGAATCAGAGGAGAATGTTTACATTGGCATTTTTGGGGCCTGGTGTGCCTAGGTGTGGCTGATACCCAAAGACTCCTTTCTGTGATGAAGCAGGTCAAATCACCCTGATGGTAGCAATCACCCTTGTCCCCTCCCTAAGGATGCTGATAGATTTTAATGGCTCTGAGCAGCTTTACACAGTCTACTCACACCTCCTTCCCATGGGCCCATCATCCTCATCATCTTCAAAAGATTAGGACCAAGAGCTGAGTGGTCCCTAATGACCCAAGGAAGATGTAATCTTCACCAATTTGAAAAGTCCAGGGACAGGACTTGATTTGACCTCAAATCTTGTGCAGGGTGAACTGCAACAACTCACTTCCATCTTGTTGGCTCTGTTTTGTTGGCTCACCGTCTTCCTGGATTTTGGGCCCCTGGAAGCTATGCCTATATTCCTTTTTGTCCATGACAATCAGTGGAGTTCTGCAGCTCAGATGGGCTGTTTGGTCCTCAGTCATCTTGGCGGACACAAGAAAACGTCCAACTCCCAGCTGAGGAAACTCAACCATGCTTTTGCTCTTTGATGGGTGGATCTGGACATCAATATGACTTTAAGAAGTCTTCACAGAGGTTAAGAGTAGGAGCAAACCAAAGAGCAATTAATCAGGTTTGGGCCCCTCACTGCAAGAAGGACATTGACGTGCTAAAGCATATCCAGAGAAGAGCACTGAAGCTGATGAAGGGTCTGGAGAACAGGTCTTGTGAAGAGCAACTAAGGGAATTAGGAATGTTCAGCCTGGAGTAAAGGAGGCTGAGGGGATACCTTCTGGCTCTCTACAGTTCCCTAAAAGGAGGTTGCAGCAAAATGGGGATTGGTCTCTTCTCCCTAGTAACAAGTGATAGGACAAAAGGAAATGGCCCGAGGTTGCACCAGGGTGGGGTTAGCTTGGGTATTTTGAAGAATTGTTTGCTGAAAGGGCTGTCCCTGAACAGACTGCTCCAGGCTCCCCATCTCTGGAGAGACTGAAAATGCCATGTAGATGTGGTACTGAGGGGACATGGTTCAGTGGTGACCTGGTAGTGCTTGGTTAATGGTTGGACTCGATGGTCTTAAAGATTTCTTCCAACTAAAGCAATGTTATGATTCTAAGTGCAGGACCTTGTGCCCGTATCCCACAGTGTCCTTACGCTGTGTGGGTCGGCAAGAAGAGATCCAAACTGAGCCCTAAGGCTACATGCCATCAACCCCCAGAATGCATCCCCCAGACTCTACAGGAGATGGAGCTATTTGTTCCTCCTCAAATCGAACCTCTCCATAAAGGTAGATGAGGTTCTGGCTTCCTTGTCCTCACCCCCAGCCCAGAAAAAAACAAAAACCCACCACCACNTTTAGGATAAGTAAAGGGCAGTATATTCCAGCTGTTAAAAAAAAAACAACAAAACAAAACAAACAAACAACCCAAAAAAAAAAAAAAAAAAAAACCCACACCCAAAACCAAACCAACAAAAAACCCCGGCTTTTCTCCAGGATCGAGGCACATATTTAGGCTATCAAACCTTACAGGCTTCTCTATCATGCTGGGGTGCAAACCTTTGTGGGGCAGAGGAAACCATATCATATCCCTGGCGTGGTGGGAACTTGGATGCATGCCTTAAGTTAGGTCTTCAAAAGTCAATCCCAGTGCTGGGAAGGGGGGTTAGCTCTGTAGTGACCCAGTTCTCAAATACCTGAGCCTTGAGTCACAGCTCCAGGAGGAAACATGCATAAACAAGAAGCAAGCCTGGAAACTCCACCGCTGAGATGGACAAAGGTAGAAGTCAGTGGCTTGGTATATCTGCAGGATAGCAGCAAAACTCAATGCAGCAGTTTTTAGCTGCTAATTACAGCACCCCGGGCTGTGCTGGGGGGAGCAAAGCCAGGGCGGATTGAGGCAGAACCTCTGAGGAACACCCAGGTTGCTGGAGCTGCGTCACTGCTTGGGGTGGTGGGGTGAAATCACAGCACTCTCCTGGGATTTCTAATGTGGGAAGGGAATAAAAGCAAAGTTCATCCCCTGTGAGGTCAGCATGGTGGAGAAACTGAGGAAGGGAGTGTGTGGGAGGTGGTGGTTCATGCTCCTGAGCTGTGATCTCAGTTTCTCTTCTTTCTGCCAGACCAGCACAGAAAATAAGCATCCCCAAATTTTTGCTGTCAAGGCTGGATCGCAGAGAGGCTCTTCTCATCCCATATCTCTGAATTTCCCCTCTAGCTTGAGAGAAGGGGACAAAGAAATGTCTCTGTGAGAAAGGTCAAGCATTGCTTTAGGACTTCCAGTCCATGTTCAGGCTCATCTGCAAGCTCTGAGGATGCAGATGCTCCTGTCCCTTTTGTGCCTCAGTTTCTCCTATCAAACTGTCCTCCCACAGGGATGAAAGTAGTTACGACGTTCCAAAGTTTTCTCTGCTGAGTATTCAAAGAGAGGGACGCTGAGTTTAGTGTCAGTAGGTTTAAGAAGGAGGCCTAGAGCACCTGGGCAAGACGGAGAGCTTTGAATCATGGAATCACTAATCGTTTTGTTTGGAAAAGACCTCTGAGATCATCAAGTCCAATCATCAACCTAACACCACCATGGCTGTTAAGCAGTGCCCTGAAGTGCCATGATGGTTGGACTCCATGATCTTAGAGGTCTTTCCCAGCTAAGACAGTTCTATGATTCTGCTACCCTAACTGGTGCAATTTGATGTTTGCTGGTGCCTGGTGGCCCTGGAGCAAAGCAGGGACAACCCTGCAGTGCGGGATGACGTTGAACCACAAGCTCATTTTCCGTCTCTTGTTGATGTTGGGATCTTATCTCAGGGTAGCAAGCCCTGAGCAGGCAGAATCACTTGGTTCAGGGCGCCTGGTTGACCGATCAACAGCCAAGGAGTGATGGACGTGCTCCGAGTTTGCCTTCCCGGCTGGACCGCCGCTTATCGTCCCCCCGGCATTTCCCATTTGTTCTCCTGCAGCACTTCAAGCACAAGAGGGACATTGTCGCTGTTATTCCAGCTACCAGGCGGTGGGGGGGATAAGGGTGGGTGTGTGTGGGGTGGGTAAAAACACCCTTCTCAGGCTGACTCTGCCTCCGTCTCTATAAATCAAGTGGATTTGTGCAGCTCCCCGGTCAAGTATGGGCATTAGCACTGCGATGCGAAGTCATCTCAGTAATGTGCACCCAGGAATGTGCCTTATCTGATTTCCCTCCTTGATTTTCTTTTTCCTAGTCCTGCAAATCAAGGCTGAGGTTGCCCTCCGGGCTCACAGACCGAGATGTCACAGGAGAACATCAGCAGGGTGCCGAGATGTCTCATGAGAGCATCAGTAGGGTGCTGGTGGGTTCACTAGAGCCGTCCCAGCGAGTATGGACCCCCAGTGTGGGTGCAGCCACTCTTTTTCAAACACTGAACAATTTCCCTGCCTGGACAGAGGCCATCACATGTTGCTCAGGGAAGGGGATGAGGTAGTGACAGCCTTCCTGATCAGCTGCTCTTTTGGGAGTCGAAAATTCAACCCCTCGATTCTGCTCTGCCGGGCAAGGCAAGGACCAAAAATCAACAATGCCCTGGGAGTTCAAACGTGACCTCTACGTGTGTCCAGATCACCCTGCAAACAGGTTCCCCTTCAGATTATTGCAGATGGGGAGGTTCCTGTGCTGGATCTTTTTTGAAAAAAAAAAAAAAAATTCTTTTTCTTCTTTTAGTGGAGCAGGAGGGGGCCAGCGGCTGGGGGAAACATGCCTGGAATGTGACAAGCCTGTTCTCCTGCTTGTTTGTGTAAACGAGTTGGGTCTATTCCCTTCCTCTCAAAGTGCACGTTTTTTAAGCCTCCTTGAAAAAGCAAATTTACTTTGAGAGCACATGGATGCCAGCATGGGGGTGGTGGTGGTGGAGGTGGTGGTTGGAGATCAAAATAATTAATGTTAATCACTGAGAAGAATAAATGCTCTTTTTTCACCCTGAAGTGATTGGTGGAGCTTGTCCAACACTGCCCACCATCTTCATGTCCATATCTCTTCTCACCTGTCTTGATGATCTCACCTGACTTGATGATTTTAAAGGTCTCATTCAACCAAAATGATTCTATGAGGCCATTTGGCCATCCCAGCCTGGGAATTCCTTAACGAGGTGGTTTTCCACCAGGAAAAGATTAGGTGTCCACAGATAATTCTTTTTGAATGTCTAAGTTTCAATGAAGAGCTCCTCATCTCCTCAATCCAAGCCACAGCAACACACTCCAGAGCATAACACAGATAATTTACCATAAAATTTTGAGGAGCTGTAGACCCTGAAGGCTGGTGGGTGCCAACATCCCTGGATGGGTGAGCGACTTACTCAGCTTCAGGACAGTCAGCCTGGCCCTGCTGCTATCCTAAGAGAAGAGCATCTTTTATTCCCACTGATGATGCAAAGCTTTGAGAGGTCCCCATAGGGCACTTCAGAGGACAAACCTCACTTTTTTTGGCCTGGGAAAGCTACTATCACCTCCTCCACTGTCACCTTCAGGTATGTCTTTGAGTATTATCTTAATAATAATAATGACAAGGATGATGATGATCTGTGGTCAGTTACAACATCCCTGGAAACTTCACTGTCCCAAAAGATGCCAGGATTTTCTTGGGGAATAAGCCCCTCTCTAAGTGATGAGCAAGGACCTCAAAATGTCCCCTCCCATTGACCACCCCAGGCAACAGGAGGCAAGAAGGTTTTCAAGGTTCTATTCACTAAAACAGTCCCTGGAGCAAGGTATAGATTTTGCTGGACATGGTAAGGAAATGTGGACCACTCACGATCCTCAGCCACCTCCCACAGATGGGCAGACATGTCAGATAAAATGCATGGACATCCTTGACATCTTGCCTTGCTCCCAAGGCAGGCAGCCAGCTGTACTTCTTTCCCTGTCGTTTCTGGCTGTCAAACCAGCTTGTTGCTGCTGGGCAGGCTGGCAGAGAGCCTTGGCATCATCTTATCTCATCCTCTCAAACAGCCTCTTAGCTGGAGCTCTGCAGGTGAAGACAGATGTGGAAAGGCACCTTATGTCTGCAAAGAGTGCAAGGTTGGGATTTTATCCTCTATGGGCAAAGGGAAATGGAGGCATTGAGACAACCAAAGGAAGTGTGCTTGTGGCAGTTTGGGTTGGCAGCTCTTGTGTCCAAACCCTGTGAACCGCCTGCGTGCATTTTCCATGACCAAGTTTGTCCTGATCTAGGATTGAGCACAGAGGTCACCTTCTTCTTCTCTCTCTTTGGGTTCTGCAGATTTCCCTGACTCCAGACTCTCCTTTCAGCATCCTCAGCTCTGCTAGATATGCAGCCTCTGGCTTTTCCCACTCTTTGAACGTGTCTTTTGATTCCTCTTGGTGACCACTTTGCTGATGGGATGTCTCAACAGCTCTGGCCGGCATGGGCCTCTCTCTGTGTGCCAGCATACTGTCTCCTGGTATGGAGCCAGTGTGGCTGGCTGAACCCATCTGTGGTGCTGTGAACTGAGGTGTCTGGTGGTTAGCAGGACTGGGAGGCCATCAGGGCAAGTGGACCCTCCTTTGCAAAGCCACTTGGGAGTATCCCCACCTTTTGATCTCTGGCACTTAAGACTTCCGAGGAAGTTGAGTACAAAGAGACTGAGGGCTGAATGTTTGGAAATGTTGTTGATTTTCCAAGGAAAGGTGGAATTCTGACATATTCCTTTTCAGTGGCTTGTATCCCATAGGTATTGATAGGCTGAGGATAGCAGAGAGGAACTTTGTGGCAGCTGCACTAGGTGTCCCTGCCTGTCGAAAATGTCTGTTTATTTTAGCAAATGAGGAGTATCCTCCTTTTCTCCTCTGCCATCACCAGCCAGGGGATGGCTCCCAGGCCACTGAGTCCCCTCAGAACACCTGGAATTTTGCTGCCTGATAATAGAAGGTTCTTCACTCCTGTCTGTCAGTTCTACAAAGCCCAGGAGCTTCATCCAATGTGGTTATCTTAAGGAAGCTATTTCAGTGTGGTGAGTGATTTCACCTCTTGTGTGTCAGCTCAACCAAGGGCAGGAAACTTGCTTCAGGGGCCTATGGGTGCCACAGGGGGACAACACAGGGACTAGGACATCTATTTTGGATCAGCCTCATTGAGAGAGTGAGGCAGGCCCTAGGACCTGTAGTCTTGCCATCACCATCCAAAATAAACAGTGTCACAGGGTTGTAGATTATGATCCAGGGATATGTGCTGCACAGTGGGGACTGAGTGTCTGATGCAGTTGTGATCTTAAGCCTATATTAGGGATGTTCAAAGGTGTGAAACCTGCTGGTATAAAGTTGGTGGTCCAAGGAAGGATTGATAGTTCTCTCCAGTTCATACTGGGTGTGTAAGCTGGAGTGACCTGTCCTCAAACCATGCCAGGGCTCTACATCAGAGAAACACATGGGGTGGTCCAGAATGGGATCAACATTAATTGGCTTCAAGACCTTTTGAGCCCAGAGTGCCTTCTTGCCTTGGCCTGATACTACACATCTTCAGGGCTTCTCCCTGATTTCCTTCCTGGGATGACTTTGTAGTAGCTTTCAATATGTGCATGGACACGCTGAGGGGCTGTGGCCTTGCCAGATGGGCTGGGGAGCTCTGTTGCTGCCAAAGCACATTACCCACCCAGCCAGGCGGTGATGGGTGGGAAAAGAGGGAGGGTTCACTTTACCTCCTGCACCTTAATTGTGCAACAAGTGAATTCCCCTTCTCTTGATTTGGAAAAGGCCTCCAAACTCCTTTCTCACAAGTCAGTGTCTAAGTCTCATTTTGCCTTATCATGCTGGATGTGCTTAGCTTGACCCTGGCTAGCAAGACTGTAGCATAAACTAATTCTAGTGCAATTCCCTGGCTTGAATCCTTTGGGATTGGAGAAAAGATGATCCTGTTGATTCCTATGGTCCTGCATCCACATCTCTCTGTGTCTCCTCAGATATGGAGATGTTTGTTTATCTGTACCTGGGGTGCAGCCTTCTCACAGCCTGAAGTCTCCCAAAGTGTTAAATCTACTCCCAATTAACATGATACAACGAGAGGAGATGGACTCAGATTGTACCAGGGGATGTTCAGGTTGGACAACACTAGGAAACATTTCTTCCTCAAAAGGGTTGTCAAGCCCTGGAACAGGCTGCCCAGGGCACTAGTGGAGTTCCCAGCCCTGGAGGCATTTAGAAGCTTGTAGATGTGGTGCTGAGTGACGTGGTTTAGTGGCGCCCTGGCAGTACTGAACTTCATCATCTTAAAGGTCTCTTTCAACCAACACAATTCTATAGTTCTGCTGCTGTTGCACAGTGAAATGTAGTTGAGAGAGTCCTTTGACTAAGGAGTGGGGTGTGTCCCAAACTAAGCACTGACCCGGTTCCTGCCCTATCCTTCTCCCCCATTCACCAGCCTGCTTTACCTTATTCTCATGGTACTGATCTAGTCTGCCTTGTGGTTGACAAATCATTATTTCCAAACCCAAAATGTTTCAATAAATGAAGGATTACATCCTTTAATTTTGTCTCTTTACTATTCAGTGGTTTTAAACCGAAAATGACTGAATGTGGGCGCTAGAGGAACTGACACAATGTCCATCTCTGCCTCAGGTTTCCCCTACTGAGGACAAGATTCATGTCCTGAGATGGAAAAAAGCCTTCTCCCTGGCTATGGTCAGTGGAGAGAGGGACCTTCCCAAGGCAACTTGTCCCACCAAATCTCTGACTTCCCTCCTGGATATACTCCAATTTGAGCAACTGATCAGCATGGTCAACAGAGAGAGGCACCATCCCAAGGCAGCTCATCCCATCCAATCTCTGACTTCTCTCCTGAATATGTTCCCATTTGGGCAGCAATCATGATCAACAGAGAGAGGCATCTTCCCAAGACAGCTCATCCACCAACTCTCTGGCTTCCCTCTTGGATATGTTCCCATCTTGGGCAGCAGTGCTTGCTTTCCAACCATCGAGGTCCTTCAAGCCCTTGATCTACGTGGGATAGTTCTAATTCTGGGTCGAGCTGTTGGATCTCTTTTCTCATGCAACGTTTGGTTTCTCTGCTGGAATTCCCCAGGGAGATGGTGCTGTCGGTTTGAGCAGCTGCCTGTCCACTCCAGGCCTTTCCAACCCCCAAACGTGATGCTGAGCGTTGCAAAGCGTGTCAGGCTTCGAGTTCTGTGTCGGGACACGTCTGCGGCATTAAGCTTTGAATGCCATGTGGAGATCGAGAACATTTTTGTGGCAAGCTGCCATCTTTCCCCAGATCATTTACCTCTTGAGTGACAAACCCAGCTCTGAAATGCTTCTGATGCTTCGCAGTGGCTGTGGCTTCTCTCGTGTGATCGTCTCCTGAGTGCGGTACAGACATTATCTAATTACGACCCTCCCCGAAGCAAAATGGGGCAATTCTTGGCATTTTCAGCATGCTTGTGTTTGTATCACATGCAGCCAGTCCAGGTAGACAGATAATCCCAAATGCTGGTGATGCTCGAGTCTATCTCTTTGCAGGCTGCAGCCTCCTTGGGTGATGGTGTGAAAGCAGGGTAGAGGTTTTCAATATGTCTTTGCTCAGGAGCTCATGTCATTATGGAAGGAAGTCCTTCAGATGGAATTCTGTGAGGCTTAGGCAGAGGCAGAGGCCTGGATGAAGCCAAACATCAAATCATAGAATCATAGGATACATTAGGTTGGAAGTGACCTTGAAGGTCATCTTGTCCAAACCCCTTGCAGTGAGCAGGGACATAGAATAATAGAATCATAGAATCATAGAATCATAGAATCATAGAATCATAGAATCATAGAATCATAGAATCATAGAATCATAGAATCATAGAATCATAGAATCATAGAATCATAGAATCATAGAATCATAGAATCATAGAATCATAGAATCATAGAATCATAGAATCATAGAATCATAGAATCATAGAATCATAGAATCATAGAATCATAGAATCATAGAATCATAGAATCATAGAATCATAGAATCATAGAATCATAGAATCATAGAATCATAGAATCATAGAATCATAGAATCATAGAATCATAGAATCATAGAATCATAGAATCATAGAATCATAGAATCATAGAATCATAGAATCATAGAATCATAGAATCATAGAATCATAGAATCATAGAATCATAGAATCATAGAATCATAGAATCATAGAATCATAGAATCATAGAATCATAGAATCATAGAATCATAGAATCATAGAATCATAGAATCATAGAATCATAGAATCATAGAATCATAGAATCATAGAATCATAGAATCATAGAATCATAGAATCATAGAATCATAGAATCATAGAATCATAGAATCATAGAATCATAGAATGGTCCGGGCCAGAAAGGACCCCTAGAGGTCATCCAGTCCAGCCTCCCTGCAGTCAGCAGGGACATCCCCACTAGCCCAAGTCACCCAGGGCCCTGCCAAACCTCACCTTGAATGCCCCAGGGAAAGGGCCTCAACCACCTCCCTGGGCAACCTGTTCCAGTGCTCCACCACCCTCATAGTAAAGAACTTGTTCCAATCTAAACCTGCTTTTCTCAAGCTTGAATCCATTGCCCCTTGTCCTGTCACTGCAGGCCTTTTTAAACAGCTTCTCTCCATCCTTCCTGTAGGCCCCCTTCAGGTACTGGCAGGTTACTATTTGGTCCCCCCAAGCCTCCTCATCTCCAGGATGAACAACCCCAGCTCCCTCTGCCTGACCTCATAGCAGAGGTGCTCCAACCCTCTGATGATTTTTGTGTCCCTCCTCTGGACCTGCTCTGTCAACCCACGTCCCTCATCCCCAACTACATCAAGGTGCCCAGAAGCCCATCAAGTTTGACCTTGAATGTGTCCAGGGATGAGACCCTGACCACCTCTCTGGGCAACCTGTTCCAGTATTTCGCTACCCTTATTGTAAAGTATTTCCTCCTAATGTCCAGCCTGTATCTACCCTGCTCTAGATTAAAAATTGTCTGCAGGGATTTCAAAGGGAGCTCAGACATCCAGCAAATCAACTACTACATGCACCTTAATTTATCAGCTGACTTTCATCCTTAGTGTTAGGTGAGATGAATCCCACCTCAGTTGCTACTAGTACCAGCTCCTCACAAGAGTATCCATGCTCTTTCTTCTTGCAAGGTGCAGCCCAACTCTGCTGGCTCTGCATGGGGTGGAGAATGTTCCACCAGCTGTGTGGTCTGGGGTTAGTTTTGTTAGTCTCCGACTCAGTGGGTGAGTTGCAAACCCACTCATGGAGCTGTCAGGCAAGATGGTTATTTAGACTTGAAACTAGCAGCTGATTTCCCTCCCCTCCTTTCTTTTTTTTTTTTTTTAATTCTTCCACACCCCTTTTGGCCAATACACTTGGATGATTTACTGATGCAGATCTGCTGGATTAAGTAATTGATTTGATGCCTCTTGAGTGCCAAGAAAGAAAAAGGCTCAGCATTAAGAAAATAAAAAATGTGCCAGCTAATCCAACCCTATGTGCTACTTAAAGGCTTCTGAAAAGGCTGGCTTGACACTGGTAGGGCCACCCAGGATCCTGTTCCTGTGCACCCAGTGCCAGTGCCTTGTGAAGGTCATAGAATCATGGAATGTCTTGGGTTGGAAGGAAACTTTGAAAGTCATCTAGTTCAACCTCCCTGCAGTTAGCAAGGACATCTGCAACTAGAGCAGGTTGCTCAGAGCCCCAAACAACCTGACCTGGAATGATTCCAGGGATTGGGCATCTACCACCTCTCTGGGCAACATTTCTAGTCTAAAGCTCCCTTTCAGTTTAAACCCATCACACCTTGTTCTGTCACAACAGGCCCAGCTCAGCTTGGCAGGGTGCTGTGCCATCTCATTTAAACTGTGCTATCACCAAGAAAGGCTGAGGGAGTTGAGGCTGTTCAGTCTGGAGAGGAGAAGGCTCTGAGGTGACCTTATTGTAGCCTTTCAATATCTTAAAGAGGCCTACAAGAAAGCTGGGGAGGGACTCTTTAGGATGTCAGGTAGTGACAGGACTAGGGGGAATGGAACAAAGCTAGAAATGGGTAGGTTCAGACTGGACATGAAGAAAAAGTTCTTCACCATGAGGGTGGTGAGACCCTGGAATGGGTTGCCCGGGGAGGTGGTTGAAGCCCCATCCCTGGAGGTGTTTAAGACCAGATTGGATGAGGCTCTAGACAGCCTGATCTAGTGTGAGGTGTCCCTGCCTATGGAAGGGGAGTTGGAACTAGATGATCCTTGTGATCTCTTCCAACCCTGATTGATTCTATGATTCTGTGGTTGGACCAGATGATCCTTGGGGTCCCTTCCAACCTGAAATTTTATGATTGTGTGAAAATGTCTGTCCCCAGCATTCTGATCAGCCCTTTTAAGCACTGAAGTTCTCCCTAGAGCCTTCTCTTCTCCAGGCTGAACAACTCCAACTCTTTCAGCATGTCCTCACAGCAGAGGGCTTCCACCCCTCTCATCATTGATCTGGTCCTGCTCCAACAGGTCCATGTTTCTCCTGCGCTGAGGACTCCAGAGCTAGCCCTAGACTTGCAGGTGGGGTCTCAAAAGAGCACAGCAGAGGGGTAGAATTCCCCTCCCTCCCCCTGCTGCCCACACTGCTGGGGATCAGCTCAGAGCACAGCTGGCTCTGAGCTGGCAGTGCATTGTGCCAGCTCATGTCCAGCTTTCCATTCACCAGCATGGCCAAGTCCTTCTCCACAGTGCTGCTCTCAATCCCATCATCTCCAAGCCTGGACTGATGCCAGGGATTGCCCTGACCCAGGTGAACAATTCTTCACAAGGATAAGAATGGATCTTTATTCCCTTCCCTTTCAGGGGTCAGTGGGTTGTGTGAGGTGTGTAGATGCCTCCTCCAACTTGAAGAGGGTGGGAAAGAATTATAATAGTAGAAATTCTCCCATTCCTCAGCAGGGTGAACTGCAGGCCATGAAGGAAAGAGCAAAGAGCAGCTCTGTGGGAAGATGACTGGCAGGCAGATCAGCCTTTCTTAAGGTCAGAGATCCAAGTTCAAGCCTCTTTCTACCTTCTACCTTGTCTTTATCACAAACTCTTTAAGAAAGGGAGGGATTTGATAGTGCAAGTACTTGATTACTCATTAGGGCGGTTGTGAACTACTCTTGGGATGGACTTTTCTCCTTTGCTTTTAATTGGAAATTTTGGGACAAAAGAGTATTTCCTGGCAGGTTTGGTGTGAACTGAAATGTGCCTAGGAAAGCTCTTATTTTATAAAATAAAAAAACCACTATGCCCCTCCTCCAACTCCAAAAAAACCCCAAACCAACAACAAAAAAAACCCCAAACCAAACAAAAAAACCAACCCAAAAAACCAAAAAAACAACCCAAAAAAAAAACCCAAAACAAACCCAAACACAACCAACCAAAAAAACCCACAAAAAATCCTGGTCCAAAGCACAACCTCACACTCAGCTGCTCTTTGAAGAGCATTTTGATGGCCTAAACAAAGTGATCCTTTTGCCTGGTAAGCTCAGGTGGAATAAACTAGAAAAACATAGTATAAAAAATACTGCAAAAAAACTTTGTCCCCTCTGGGGTTTTGCAGATAAAGGTTGGATTTAGCCCATGATAAAAATATTTCAGTAGGGACCTTGGGTGTGGAGTTCATGGGGACAAGAGATGAAATGGAGATCCAAAGAGACCTCCAAAGATAACAAATGATGGAGTGAAGTATCACCCGTGAAAACAAGTGCTGGTAAATTTGGTTCCTGCTCCTGCAAGGCAGCCCTCTCTGAAACATGGTCAAGGATAAGAAGTTTAGGGGTTGTTAAACTGCTCTGTTTTGGACCTAATTCTGCAGGTGAAAAATAACTCCTGCTTTCAGGTGCATCACCAAAGCTGAGTGTAGCAGCCAAATGAAGACCAAATGAGAACAGCCAGGGAGCCCCCAAGGAGATATCCAAAATCTGTGCTCAGAAATGGATCATTCTGGGCCCCAGTTTCCAGCTTGCAAAGAATTCCAGGAGCAGTTTCAAAGCTATTCTTAAAGAAAAGTTATTCTTAAGGAAAAGCTCCCTTTATTGTGAGGGTGACAGAGCAGTAGACCAAGCTGCCCCAGAGAGATCGTGGAGTCTGCTTCTCCTTCTCATTCATCTGAATGTGTTGCTGTGCAACCTGCTTTGGGTGGGTTTACATTGGCAGTGGGGGCTGGACTAGATCTCCAGAAGTGCTTTCCAACCTCTACCATTCTTTAATTCTTGCTTCTGCAGTGCCAGATAAATACCACTGGTTTAGGGACAACCTCGATAGGCCTCTCTACTCATTGATTTTTTCCCCAGTGTTTTTCCCACAATATTTTTACTAGGAATCATGGTTTCAGCACTGCCAACCACTGTGTGGTTCTGGGGGTTCCTCTTATTTCTCCTCTTACTATGCAAGCTTCTGAAGTTCTGGAGGAATTGTAGCTCTCCTGTTGAGAAACCAGCAGCTTGTAGCTCCTAAAGGAGCATGGCAAGCCTTGTAAAAGCTGGACTCTACAAATCCAAAGTTAACTGAAAGAAAAGGGGCTGCCTCCAAAGTCTAGATGGCTAAAACGATTACACGTGTTTGAAATCCTCCCTGTTCCCAACCCACTCAACCCTCCCAGGGCTCCAGTGCTTGTCAACTGCTGAATATTTGATTTGCCAGCCCTGTGCTGCTGTGAGATGATTAAGACCTGGCAGCTGAAGATGATAATTATTAAAATTTATCATGCCACCAGTAAAAGAAAGAAAAAAAAAAAACCACAACAAACCCAAACAAGCAGTAAAATAGGGGGGAAGAATGGTGTGACAGGAGCTCCCAGCTTGTGCTTGGCATGTTTTTGCTTTGGCAAGTGTGTCTTTGTGTTTTGGGAGAGTCCCTCGGAGAGTTGGTGAGCGCCCTTCATGGTCAGGACTCTAATTAGTCACTTGTCTCTCCCTGCAGGCATCTGGATGGGCTTCCCCAGCACGTTGTGCATCCTTCGGTAGGGCACAGAGGGGAGGCTGGCAGCCTCCAGGCTTCACCGGGTGCAGGATTTGCATCGGCTTAATCCGAGGTAGCGGAGTTGGCTCGTCTTTGTCTTTCTCCTTCCCGCCCCCCCGCTTTGTTTTGCTTGGTGACGAGCTGCTGAATGCATGAAGTGATGTGAATTGGTTTGATTTCATGAATCCATTAAGAAAAGAAAAGAAAAATATATATATATAGATCTGGTGTTTGCACATTTCCCCTCCATCTCTCTCTCGACAGATTGTTGGCTCTCTGCTCCAACAGGCTTGTGAGCCGGCAAACTCCTTCTGCTGGCACAGCTACCTCCTGTTTTCTTCTAGCCAGAAGGTTTATGATATAATCAGACTTTCCCCAACGGAATGATCATCTTCGTGGGCACAGCAATGCATCCATTTCAACACTGTGCGCATTGACTGCACAGCCTGGAGAAAAGAAGGCTCAGGGCAGACCTTATCACCGTGTTCCAGTATTTAAAGTGTGGCTACAAAGAAGAATTCCCATCCTTGGAGGTGTTTAAAAGACACAGAGATGTGAGGCTGAGGGACATGGTTTAGCACTGGACTTGGTGGGGTTGGCCTCGATGATCTTACCCTCTTCCTGGAGGTGTTTAAGACCAGGTTGGACAAGGCCTTGAGCAATCTGGTTTAGTGGAAGGTATTCCTGCCCATGGTGTGAGGTAGATTGGAACTAGATGGTCTTCAAGGTTCCTCCCAACCTAAACCATTCTGTGATTCTATAATCTTAATTTTCTGGCAAGGACACCAGTCAGACATGAGGGATCTGGTCATACTTACTCGTGAAGCAAATTATTACCCAGGCTGAGTAACTGGCATCTGCCCAAGAGGGAATGAGAGAAACTTTCTAGAGAGCTTCTGCCCATCTAGTGCTGGGACCTTATCGGGGCTGGACTATGTCAAGGAAGGATGTTTATCCATTCAGGCACTTTTTGTTAAAGAGATTTCTCCTCCACCAACCAAAAACCCCATACTTGTGTGGAGAGCTTCCTCCTTTGCTCTGGCAAATGCACTTGACGGCGTGTACCTGAGCCCAGCCCTGAAAGCTGCCACTGTGCTAAAGTGTTTGCTTGGCTTCAGAAATGTTAAGAGAGGGAATTTCTTTTCAGGAAGCTCGAAGATGTTGGTTTTGAGTTCACTCTGTGCCTGATCCAAAGCTTGAAGTCAATGCAAAGCTACCAGAGACTCTGAATCTCCCACAAACTCATATCTGAGGAGGAAAAAATGGCTGAAAGGCTTTGAAGTCTTTTATAGGGGAATTTTCCTTTCCTTTTTGACTGCCCTAGACTCATAGGATAACAATTTGGATAGAAAGGGTCATCTGCTCCAACCCATGGTATGCTCTAAGCCATGAACTTGACCTGTGCTTGCCAACTAGCAGGATTTCATGACATGATAGTGGCTATTACAGCAGGCAGCATGGATGACACTGCTCTGCAGTTCATAGAAACTCAATTCCATGACCTAAACTTGAGATCATCATTTGTGTGGTTTGGACCTTGGCCAGGGCTCTCACCAGCAGTCTCCTTGAAGCAGAGAGAGGACTTCAGACCTCAGCCTCACTGTAAGAGGCAGTTTGGATGCAGCCCCTATAGCTGGAGGGTTGGAGAGCAGGAGAGCATGGATGCCAGCCTATGTTCAGCCAGCAGTTCCCAGATGGATGTTTTTTGACTACACTAGCACCAAAGTCTGGGTGCTATGTTCTTGGTGTCATGATAGGGAGCTTTTAGGGACAGTGCTAACACTGGTGCCAACCTGGTGCGGCCATTTGCCTGTGCAGCCTTTCCTTGGAGGAAGATGCTACCATGCTCCAGAGTGGAGCTGATGCACAACCAGGGTGACTCTGAGGAACTGGGAGCAAGAGAAGAGAAAGGAGCTGGTGGCATCACCCAGAAGAACATGGGAAAGGGAGGTGGTGGTATTTGAAATTACTTTAGCTTGGAGATGAGGTGAAAATGTCAGAGAGGGACATAGCCCTGGTGACAGGGAGGTTTGGGGGCAAACAGGGGCACTGGCTAATGAGAAGGAGATGGAAAGGGGACTGGAGGTCAGCCTGGTTCTCAAAAGTGAGCAGGGCTGCCTAGAGGGTGGCTGCATTTTACAGACAGCTGTAGTCACAGAGCACTGTGTTGGCAACACAAGATACATCAACAGGCAGCAATTTGAGCTGCAGCATGGAGCCTGCCGACCACCAAAGGAGATGACCTGGCTGGGGGACCAGGGCCAGCCTGGATCTCACTCAACACCTGCCCCAGGGCCGGTGTGGATAGATCTGTGCAGGTCTCTTCCCACACCACAGCACCACACTTCCCTGAGTGCCCCAGGACACAGACATGGCCCTGAGGTCCCACCAAGTGCCTCTGACCTCTCTAAGTGTCAGGAGCATCTTCCTGCTAGTGTGAGCCCTGGCATGGAGATCAAAGGCAAACTTATGTTTTGTGAGGGGGTTCCTGACCACAGAGGAAGGTTGAGAGAGCAGCAGGCTGCAGCTTGCACTGCTGGTCTGACACTTCCCATCACAAGATGGTATTTTCAGTTTCCTCAAAGATTGCTGGTCTTGGAATGACATTTTCCAGGTCCACATCTACCTATTTACTGCAGTTGAAAGCTGTGATCACAATGGTTTGCCTCTCCCAGGAACTGCTGCTCGTTTTGCTTCTGTGAGCTTACACATTTGGGGACGGTAAGGTCTACCCCACTTAGGAGTGAAGTTAGTGTGAGGATTTTGTTCTGCACAAAGCAAACTAGAAGTGTATTCTTCCAAGAAGGAAGCCCCCTGTTTGCACATGACAAGAAAAAAACAGTTAAAATCTATAATCATAGAATAGGGACTGTAAGGGACCTCTGGAGGTGCATAGATTCATAGGATGGTGTGCATTGGAAGGGACTTTTAAGATCATCTAGTTCAAACTCCCCTGCCATAGGCCGGGGCACCCTCCACTACATCAGGTTGTTCAAGGACTCATCCAGCCTCGCCTTGAACCCCTCCAAGGAGTAGACATCTACAGCTTCCCTGGGAAGTCTGTTCCAGTGTCTCACCACCCTCACTGTAAAGAATTTCTTCCTAATATCCAGTGCAGATGTACCCTCCCCAAGCTTAAATCCATGCCTTCATCTAGTCCAAGTCCCCTACCAGAGCAGGTTCACCTAAAGTAGAAGCTAAATCCTGCAATGGTTCTCTTCGCTGTTAATCCACTGCCATGTTCTGCCCTGGTCCTGAGGTGTTGTTGTTCATCTGTCTTTGATGCTTTCCATGTTAGTGACTACCACCAGCAGCTTGAGGAAGCCCTTGAGATTAGCAAGGCTTGACAAAACACACAGAGATATAAATCTCTGTGGTACCCAGGCCCTGCAGATTATGGGGATGTCTCAGCATAACAGAGCCATGGACTTGGTGCAGATCCAGAGGAGGCCACAGCAGTGCTGGGAGGGCTGGAAGCCCTCTGATGTGGGGCCAGGCTGAGAGAATTGGGGTTGGTCAGCCTGGAGAAGTGAATGCTCCAGGGAGACCTTCTGGTGGTCTTTCAATGCTTCAAGGGCTGATCAGAAAGCTGGGGACAGACTTTTTAGCAGGGCCTGGTGTGACACACAAGGGGATGATGTTTTGAACTAAAAGAGAGGGATTTACACTAGAGAGAAGGAAGAGATTTTTGTACACCACAGGTGGTGAGACCTTTTCCCAGGTTGCCCAGAGAGGTGGTTCCATCCCAGGAACCATTCATGGTCAGGTTATTTGGGACTCTGAGCATCCTGCTGTAGTTGCTGATTTCCTTGCTGACTGCATGAACTATATGACCTCCCTTCCAATCCAAACCACTCAGATTCTGTGACATGATTTCTCCAGCTGAGGATAACAGCTGCTACCATGAACGTGCTTCAGTTGTACCATTTTTGGATGGAAAGTGGTTTTGTGGCATGCTGAACAGAGCCAGCTGCAACCACCTGCTCTGTGCAGGTATCACAGGGACTTACCCCTATTTCATTCAGCACCGGGAACTCATCCAGGACCTCATTGCTGCTTGCTTTTCTGAGCCTAATGCTTTCTTTCCCTCTTGAGGGGTGGCTGGATGGAGCAACTATTCCCTTGGTGTGCTGCTCCAGGGGCTGCTCATCTCCTCTCACCAGTATCAAACCTCACATTCCTGTGGCCAGCCTGACACCTTGGGCTCTTACAGACCAGCAGTGGAAAAGCAAATTTTCCTTCTAGGCATGTTTGAAAGAAGGCATCAGAGAAGAATTTCCAGTGGAAAAATACCAAACTCTTGCACTTGACTGAGAACCAAAATAGATTGCAACAGTGCTTTCCTCTGGCAGGAATTTTCCTACCTGGGGGCGATGAGGGGGGGGAGGGGGAAAGGGCTTGAATGGACAGGTATGAGGTGAAAAAATTTGTCAGATCCTTTCTTTGCACAAGCGAAATGGGAGGTTGGCAGCAGAGCATCATCTCTCCTGCACGTGCTGTGCACCAAGGACCAGTGCTGCACCTTGCTTTGGGCTCTTTGTTGTGTTTTCCTTGCGTGTGGGCAGAGGTGAGTGGATGGTGTCCCAGCTGCTGAGGAAGGAGTAGGATCTGTTGTGTTGCACCACAGTGTGTGCTTACATCCATTTAATGTGCTGCATGTGGTTATTGAACATTTATGTTTAATTTCATGGAAAGAGATGAGATTGGCAGGGATCTTTGAAGATTGTCTAGTCCAAATCTCGACTTACACCTAGAGCAGGTTGCCCAGGAGTGTGTCCTGTTGGGTTTTGCAGATCTCCAAGGATGGAGGCTCCAAAGCCTCTCTGGATGACCCAGTTCAATGTTTGACCACCCTCACAGTGAAAAAGATTTTTCTTACATGTAAATGAAATCTCTTGTATTTCAGTTTGTGTCCTATTAGATACCTTCTTTTGAAGATCCACACCTTTGAGATAAGCTCCTTTTCCAGTGCTGCTTCATGTTCATCAGTCTTCTGGTCCAGATCCAAGTCCAAATTCAGACTCCAAGTCTCTGAGAGTGGTGTGCAGACCCAGCCTGGCTCTATGGATGGTCCCACCTGACTTTCCCTGTTTGCAGGGGGACGGTGATCAAGCTGGGTCACCTTTCAAGCAGCTGATAACCACACCTCCCACCACCTAAATGTTTCACCAATCATCATTGCATCCAGCACAGGTGTTGGGACATGGCCAGAAATTTTCTTCTCAGCACCAAGAAGGGGATGTGGGCTCATCTGGTGACTTCCTACTGTCCTCCTGGCAGAAGGATGTGGCCCCATGACTGACAATGGGTTGCTTGTTGGGCTGAGGCACTCAGCAGGACCCTGAGGTAAAGGGGAGACTCCCTTTTACTGCTTCTTGCTTAATAACAGGCTTGAGGATATTAATTACCTTAATTAGAGCTGGCCAAACCTGTTTGGCTTGGAGCTGAGAGTCAGTGGGGACCAGCTCTCTCAGCTTTTTTCTGCTCTCAGGTCTCATGATGTTCCCCAAAGAGTGAGACTTGTCCTATTTCAAATGTAATTAAAAGGCTTTTGAGAAGCAACTTGGATCCAGCAGTGTTCTGAGCAAGAAACCCTCTCTTCAGCAAGGGGCCATGTTGCATGTACAGCAAGAAAAGTGGCTTTATCTTACTCCAGGCCCCAGAATCAAACCAGAGGTAATGCAGGGAAACACGGTCTGTCTTCTCAGCCATGGATATAAAGCACCATGACTGTAAGAAACCCTGTTCTTGGGATTGTAAATCTGCTTTGGAAATGTGGAGGATGGGTTTGCAGATACAGAACTTTGACCAGTCATGATGCTGGAGGTACTTCAAGCCCCTGCTCAACTGGCAAGGCAGACAAAGCCTCCCGCCTCAGTTTCCCATCTGCAAAATGTACCATGTCTTGTCCAGTCATCAGTTTTACTGGACCATAAGTGAGATTCATCTGAGACCTTGGCTGTCACAAACCATAAAGTTTGGTGACTCAGTCACTCAGAACTTGCCCAGAGCAGTGACTTCGTGGTGAAGGCCACGTCAGTGCAAGGTGAGACACTGGGTTCAGATAGCCATGTGGCTTCTCTCTGGGTTTCCCTGCTTGGTGTCACTCCCCCAGAATGGGCAGTGTTTGCTGATGACCCCCTGTAATGCTTTGCCTTTCTTTGTCTCTTCGGTGGAAGGTGCCAAGTCACCTGAGGTTGACCTCCAGTGACTTGTGCGCATGTGGATCACACTCTCCCTGTGGCTGAGAGAGGACTTTGGTGTGGTTCAATCCACAGCTCATCTTGCAAGAAAATGGGGAAGCACAGTCCAAGAGATGGCCCAAGAGATGACAGGACCCATGATGGATACCTCCAGTGCCTATTGCATTTGAAATAATGAATTTTGCTCTCTTTCTCTGTATTTTAGACTGTCCCATCTGTGCTCATCAGCTCCAAAGCTCCCATCTCCTCTTGAGTAAACACAAGAATATGCTGTGGGCCAACTTTCTTTAGCAGGTGTCACAGAGCAGGCAGTAACCAGGTGAAGGAATCTGGGTTAAGTTATGCCAGGGAAAGTTTAGATTGGATATTAGGAAAAAAAATCTTTACTGAAAGAGTGGTCGGGCATTGGAACAGATGTTCGAGACGTGTAGATGAGGTGCTTCAGGATACAGTTCAGGGGTCATGGTTGCTGGGTTGCAGTTGGACTTGATGATCTTAAAGTTCTTTCCCAACCTTAATGCTTCTCTGATTCTATGATCCCAGTGAGATGGTTAAACTATCAGCTCATCTGCCTGGGGTTGCTGTGTCTTCAGGGGAAAACTTCCTACAGAAGAATATTTGGATCTCCTAAGCCGAAGTTTTTCTCTGAGTCATCTCCCAGAGGCACTTGATCATTTTGCAATTTTTCTAAAGGCTCTTGGAGATATTTTTATCATTGAGATCCATCATCCTCGACTGTGGTGCTCTGTGTATATAATCAGTACAGCCAAAGTGAGACTTTCCTTAGCATGAAGAAGTGATGAAATGTACAATTTTCCTTCAGTGACTATACAGGGAGCCTGAAATTCTTCATGAAACATCTCTTTATTGGTTGCTTTTCCAAGCCAGAGAGACAGAGTGCCCATCTCCTTCCTCCTCTTAGACATTTCTTGATGAAGGATGGACATCAAGAGATGTGTTGTCCACCAGGTATTGCTGGACACAATGGAGAAAGCATCTATCACATTTATCATTTTCATCTTGACTCAGTATCTGGGTATTTAGAAGGTAAGGAAATCTGTGGGCTCTACTGGTCTTGAGGTGTATTAAATTCTTGCATTTACTCAGTTGAAGAAGAGGTTCAACTTATCTCATTTTACTTTATCTTGTATACTGCACACTTCTGTGTCACTGTGTATTTGTCATTAACACCTTGTATGACCTCAGTAGGCCATCCAAGCTGAATGTGGTTGGACACATCAGTTTTGCCTTCTCCCTCCTCCTCAATGACACAAACGTGGCCTGTTGGCCGATCGCTACCTGTCCTCCACCTTTGCTCTCTGGCATCCCCTCAAGCTGAACTGAGAAGATGGTCCCAGACTGTCTGGAACCTCCAAAGAGAGGTGCTGCAAGTAGGTTTTGAGGGATCTAACTCCTGCTAGAGCTCTTCAAGGCTGGTCCCCGCTCCTCTCTCACGTTTTGTCCTTATTGCTCAGCTAAAGACCCTTCTTTTGTATCCCCTTGATTATCAGTTTTGCTCAAGCAATCTCTTCATCTCTTCTTTAACAAACTTCCTGAGCACTCAAGTTGGAAGTTGGTTTCCTAGATCTCAAACAACTTGTGCAGTTCCTTCCCCTGATCCTGGTACTTTAGCAACATCTCCAGCCTCTCCCAGGAAACGTGTCCCATGTTTTGGATTACCCTGGGAGCAAAAAATTGTTGCTTAAGCAGGTTTCAGGCATCCCAGCCCGTGACCTTTCTGTAACCATTTGAATGAGTGTATTGACTTGTTCTGTGAATTATAAACTCCATTAACTCTTTGGTGACTCCCCAGTGCTTGCTGAGAAGGGCTCAGATCCAGGGCATATCTAATGTGCCAAAGCCTTTTCAAGCTTATAGGAGTGAAGAACTTAACCCCTATGTCATAGGTGGCTCAAAATATTCTTTTCAGTGGCCAAAGATGATGGCAGTTGGTTAGAAATTCAGAGTTAGGGACTTCAGCACTCAGCACTGTAACCTCTTTTTTGCCTGTTTTTTTTTTTTTTTTAACACTTTTCTAACTTCCAGTTTACAAGAAATAAATGCACTGTGCCTTTAATCTTGCCCTGCTAAGATTTTCTTACTGAAAAAAAGAAAATAAAATCACACAACCCAAACCGACTGCACTCTAGCAAACACCTGTATTGCCACTGAAAGGCCTTTTGCTAATATATTTTCCCCCTTGTTCTTCTTGATCACACCTGTCTAGCTTTGGGCAAAATAAAATATTCACATAGCTGCCAGAAGTAAAGTTCTTTTCCTGGCTGGAGCTACTGTGTGTAAAGATCTCCAAAGAAATGTCAGATCACTTTATTGAATCCTACTGAAAACTTGTTTGACAGTAGCATGCAGAAAGGATCAGGACCTCTCTGTAAGTGCCAATGGGTTGAAAAGAGTATTTGTTTTGAAGGCTTAAAAATGTGTTTTCTTTCTTTCTTTTTTTTTTTTCCTCCTTATTTGTTTGCTTTATTTATTTAGTTATTTATTTATTTGGTGATGATATTTGGAGGCATTAAAAACTACAAAGGTCTCTCCGTGCTTGTTGCTTGTGTGTTTGCATAGATGCAAGAAGATGACTGCCTGCACACAAAGACATCATAGAATCATGGAGTCACAGAGCCACACAGAGTCATAGAGTTATAGAATCATAGATTCATAGAATCATAGATTCCTAGAATCATGTAGAGTCATAGACTCACAGAATTATAGAATTGTAGACTCATAGAGTCATAGAGTCATGGAGTTACAGAATTACAGACCCACCATCATAGAATCTTAGAATAATTTGGGTTGGAAGGGCCATTTAAAGTGCATGTAGTCCAAATCTCCTGCAGTCAGCAGGAACATTTTCAGCCAGAGGTGAGAAGAGCTGGATCTACAGTTGGATGAGAGCCACTTTTGGGCAGGCAGCAGAGCCAGCAGTAGGCACCGGCTCAGCAGCACCGTCCAGGGTACAGGTTAATATATGCAAATTTTCAGGTGCTTTGAGCTCTACCCAGGAGGAAAAAACACCTTTGTGCAGAAGAGTTTTGCCCTTGTGAAGGCCTGTCTGTGAGCAGGTCAGAGCTGCTTCAGAGGGGCAAATTCCACCCTCTGCACACCATGTCTTGCAGCCTTGTCCTCCTGTGAGTGGAAACAAAAACCTACTGTTGTCGGGAAAATAATTAGGAGCAGGTGAAAGCATATTTTTAATGATCTTCTGACCAAACTGATAGTTAATTTACAACAGGAATATTTGCCTTCCCAACTCCTTGCCTTTTGCTCCCAGATGTTAATTATGGTTTGTCACTCTTCTGTCTGTTGAGCAGAACGTGTTCATCTGAGTGATACCCAGTGCTAACCTTTGCCTTGGCATCTTGTTCCCAGATGTTAATTAGTTTGTCACTCCTCTGTCTGGTGGATAGAACGTGTTTCAGTGCTAACCTTTGCCTTGGCATCTTGTTCCCAGATGTTAATTAGTTTGTCACTCCTCTGTCTGGTGGATAGAACGTGTTTCAGTGCTAACCTTTGCCTTGGCATCCTGGAGAGCAATTTTTTAATCATTCGTTCACTCTGAAGGATTACTAATATGATTGAGCTCCAGCCTTTGAGATAGAGGAGGCAGCTGGAGCATTGCTGAAACCTTTGTTTCTATCTGAGCTTCTCATAACTTTAGTCTGAGGTAGGCTGTTTCAAGTAGTCTACTAGACCACATCATTGTGATTTTGATCCAGTCATAGGACTCTTTTCTCCAAAGGCTGTTGCTTCTCTTAGTCCAAGATGAAGTCTCCATCTCTGGAGACTTGCTCTGAGTTCCAAGTTCACCACACGGCCAGCAGTGTGCTCTTGTGGCCAGGAAGGCCAGTGCCATTCTGGGGTGTATTAGAGGGGCTATAGTTAGTAGATTGAGGGAGGTTCTCCTTCCTCTCTACTCTGTCCTGGTGAGTCCTCATCTGGAGTACTGTGTCCAGTTCTGGGACCCCAGCTCAAGAAGGACAGGGAGCTGCTTGAGAGAGTCCAGTGCAGAGCCACAAAGATGATTAAGAAAGTTGAACATCTTCCTTATGAGGAGAGCCTGAGGGAGCTGGAGCTTGTTAGCTTGGAGAGGAGAGGACTAAGGGATGACCTCATTAATGTCTATAAATATGTAAGGGCTGAGTGCCAGGAGGATGGAGCCAGCCTCTTCTCGGTGATGCCCAGTGACAGGACAAAGGCCAGTGGGTGGAAGTTGAGGCATAAGAAGTTCCATGTGAACCTGAGGAGGAATTTTTTTCCCTGTAAGGGTGACAGAACACTGGAACAGGCTGCCCAGGGTGGGTTGTGGAGTCTCCCTCTCTGGAGATATTCAAGAACTGTCTGGATGTGTTCCAGTGTGATCTGCTTTGGGTGATCCTGCTCTGGCAGGGGGGCTGGACCAGATGAGCTTTTGAGGTCCCTTCCAGCCCCTGACGTTCTATAATTCTATGATTCTCAGGCTTCCTCAAATCCCCAGGTGATGCCACCTCTAAGTTTTTTTCAGTTTCAAACCCTGGCCTCAGACTTTATGATGTCTCCATTCTTCTGTGGTCATTCCTCTGTTAAATGACACCCTGGATATCATAGGTTTTGTGGGAAATCTGAAGCCACCAGAGACAGCAGCTCAGAAAACACACAAGAAAATCTCAGCTCCCTTGGCTTAAACAGAAGTCCAGCAAATTCAGCAGGGATGATATTCATCTCACCAGCCTTTAGGTGCTCACAGGGTTGTTTTCTTCGGCTGTCTGAAGTAGTCACCTGCATTTCACTTGGTTGCCCAAGGCAAAAAGGTTTGCTCAATGACATGGAAGAAGCTAGACCCACAACAGGACAAGACTGGAGGAGAGGAGCTGGTCGAGGCAATAGTTCCAGATTGGAGATGTCAGCAAGAGAATATGTGGTTGCTGATGGATGTGGTGGTTTATGTCTAGCTCCTCTAGATGTCTTGTTTCACAGCTGAGGGAATGACCGAGTGCTTCCTATTGGCTTTGCCAATAGGAGCCCTGCAATTATCCAATATCCTAAGCAAAACCCTCTCATAAAGCCAGCATGGGATCAGCCAGGGCTTCACTCTAGGAGGGGCTCCATGCAGTATTAGTGTCCAGGCACCAGATGAATGAGCTGAGTTAGAACCCATCATATATTCACATGAGGTTCATGAATAATCATGTTGTGAGGATTGACAGAGAAATCTAACATTCCCCTACTTCCCACCCTATACTAGTGACAAAAAAGTGGTATGGTATTGACATCCCTCATCTGTGGGTGCAGCTAGGGAGGGGAGGAGGAAAGCTAACTGAGCGAGCTTCTCCTGGTGGTCAGGAACCTGGGGTTTGCAATGTCCCTCAGTATGAGAGACCTTTTCCTATGGGCTTGGGAGCACTGGATGAGAGAAAGCCACATGAATTAGAAGCAGGTCCTCCAGCATGGCTGATCTGAGCGATGAGAAGAATTTCAGACCAGGTCTACTCACCTAAAGCTCATACCAGTTTAACAATGTTGGCAGGGCTGTGGTCCTGTAAAACCCATTGTGTACCAGTCCTGCAAGAGAGAGACCAAAAGAAGTCTTTATTTAGGGACATGCAGTGTCACTGGAGGAGCTGGGAGTACCTGGTACCAGCAAAGCACTTGTTTGCTTATTTGGGTGATATCTCCACCTAGCAGCAGGAGCTGCCAGGATTGCTTGACTGGTAGAGCTTTCTGGAGACCTCCTCCTGCAGAGCATTAGTGCCTGCTGGATCTCATCCAGAGGGACACCTGCATTAGCACAGGCTTCTCCTCGTGCTGCCTGGGAGTGCAGACCCAGGGCATGCTCCTGCACGCAGGATCCCACGCTGACACGCTCTGCTGTGTGCAGGCATCTCTGCTCTTGCTGCTAGGGTGTCCTTCTGCATGGAGCTCTATCACCACCTCTCTGCTCCATAGAAACTCTTGCAGAGCTTCTGCTCTTGAGTCAGACTGTTGGAAACCCTCCCTTGGGTTCTTGCTTCCTCCCCACAACTATCCATGCATGCATATCAGACACATGGATCGAGACTCACTGTGTCCTGTGTCAGGGACTCCTCCACCCACAGCCCAATAACACCTGCAGGTCCAGCCTCAGGAAGCCTCATGTCTCAGTTGGCAAGAAAGTTTGGACCAGATGATGCTTGAGATTCATTTCAACCTGATGTTCTATGATTAAGTAAAACTTGGGAAACCAAGTTGTATTTAATTTTATGCTACACTAGGGCAGAACTCCTACCCAGATCTCTCCCACCTTACTAAAATTTGGAATCACCTTGCAGAGGTGATTTTCCATTTCCTTGGAGAGGGAAAGGCCTCTGTATTGGCAAGTCACATCTGAGGTGGCCTGAATAACCTATTGGGATGAGTTTTCTCTGTCTCCCCACAGCTGTAGATGAAGCTAGGTGCAAAAACTGATCACAGGTATCCACAGAACATCTCTGCTCCTCAGTGGAGAACAAACCCAGGGGATATTCAAGCTGGTTGCTCTTTGAAGCTTACAGGTTGCCCTTTGAAGACAGAAACACTTAGCAAGCAGGACTTGAAAACTCCCGTTTGCTTTGGCATTTGAGATCCAACACACATGGAAGTTCAAACCAGCATCTCTAGCAGATCCCTGTGCAGCAAAACGTGACCTGTACTAGGTGCTTGTGCCTCCCAAACACTTCTCATGCAATTCTTCATCTCTATGTTAGTTCCCCATCAGCAATTTTTCCCTGTCTCACTCATGAGAACGAAAACTGTTTTGGAGATGGAGTGATGTCTTATTTTGCACACAGTCAGCACCATGGGGGCTTCACCTCATGACAGCAAAGCTCCAAGGCTTTGCAGCTTCACCACTCACTAATCACTGCTAAATAAGAGAAGGGGCAGGAAGGCCACTGAACTCATAACAGGCATGTTTAAATCAAGGAAAGAAAAATCAGAGGCCAAAAATTAAGGTGCTTTGATCCTTGATTTCATGTCAAGAGAGACGAAAGAAGAACACTAAGTCTTTTGACTTTTTACCAGCTGCTTCTTGAAACAAAATAATTGGATAATTAAAAGGCCTTGCCTTATGTCAATTTTATGTAGGTGCCTTGATCCACTGATGGAATGTGTCATTGATAGAAGGTTTAAGAGCTCATTAGAAAAATCCCAGAGATAAACCCAGGGCTCAGCCCCTTCAAAGGGTTGTCAGCTGGGAGGGCAGCTGAGATGTTGTCCCAGAGTGGCCTAGCAGAATGGTACCAGAAGGGAGAAACTCTGCTGGGCAACAGCTGTAGAAAAACAGGTTCTGCCTTTAGCACAGCCAGGCTGCAGGTGTTGTGAAACACCACCACCCCCCTCTCCCCCTTTCCCTCCCTCAGCAGCTGATTTGAGTCTGAAGGAACAAAATTGCTTTCTGTGATGGTGTGGCATTTTTCCTTTGCAAGGTGTTAGCATTCTGGTGGGGTGTGAACCATGACATCCCGTCTAAAAGCCACTCTGCCATCCCTGGTTCTTCTCACCAGCTATTGCCTACTGTGTCTGACGTTGTCTCTTGGGTCTTGGACAGGGCTGAAGACCCTATAGAAAATAATATGGTGAGCACACCTTACCCTTCTCCACCTCCCTTGGCTCCTCAAGCCTCAGTAGTTGTTCACGAGACTCAGTTGCCAACTATTAATGATTCAACAAATTTTTGCCTGTTTTGAAGCCATCATCACATTTAATAAAGACATTTAATGGCCTGCAAGGGATATGATTCCTTGTATTGGAACTTTTCCTTGTGTACATAACACTTGGACTTGATGATCTTAAAGGTCTCTTCCAAGCAAAACAATTCAGTGATTTGAAATGCATCTCTTCAGTGCCAAGGCTGAGAATGATGTATGCTTCCTCCCAGGGAGGATGGTGCCTTTGCAAGAATGAAAACATCTGGGACAAAAACTTCTTTTTTTTTTTTTTTTTTAAGATTTTCTTTCCCTGATGGATTTTGGATGGAAGTTTCAAAAACTCCTGAGCAGGAACTGATGGTCCATCAGAAGAACTGCCCTGGCTCTGATTGCAATGTGAGCCACGTCACCTTTGGAAACAGAGCTCAGGGTGCTAAGTAGATGGTTTTGAAAAATTAACCTTTATCTGAACTCTCCACATCAATTTGTTAACATTAGTTCTATAATTATAGTCCTTGCTGGCTCTGTTTCCCACTTAATTCCTTTTGTGACCACAGTAAACTGCAGCCCACAGCCAGAGAGATGATGTGTTGCCTGCATTGGGCAGGACAGGTCTTGTGCTGTCAATAGGGAGGCAGGTAGCTTAAACTGCTCCTTTGGTCCTTCCTAGAGTCAATGATGAACAGCTCTGGAGAATGGCACTTCTTGATTAAAATAGGACCTTTCACAGAATCTCAACATGGTGGGAGTTGGAGGAGACCTCTGGAGGTCATCCAGTCCAACCCCTCTGCTAAAGCAGGATTACCCACGGCAGGTTGCGCAAGATGGGTTTGGAATCTCCCCAGAGAAGGAGACCACACAACCTTTCTGGGCAGCTTGAGTCAGGGCTCCAGCACCCTCATAGCAAAGAAGATTCTCAAGTTCAAGTGAAAACTTCTGGATTTCAGTCTGTGCCCACTGGTCCTTGTCCTTTCACTGGGCACTGGTGAAAACTAACTGGCCTCATCCTCTTGCTAAGCACTGAGCAGATCCCCTTTCAGGCTGCTCTTCTCCAGGCTAAACAGGCACAAGTCTCTCAGCCTTTCCTCAAAGAGGTGCTCCAGTCCCCTCAGCATCCTTATGGCCCTCTGTTGGACTCTCTCCAGTAATTCCTTGTCTTGAACTGGACCCAGTCCTCCAGCTGTGGCCTCACTAGGGAAGAGTGGAGGGCGGAAGAACCTCCCTTGACCTTATGGGCACACTCTTCNGTGGCCTCACTAGGGAAGAGTGGAGGGAGTAAGAACCTCCCTTGACCGTCTGGGCACACTCTTCTTAATGCACCCTCATAATACAGTTGGCTTTTTTAATAATGAGGGCATGTTGGTGGCTCATGGTGAACTACTTGTCCACCATGAGGGGAAAAAGGGTTACAGTGTGCCTGGGTCCTGACTCTGAAGGAGCAAGGGTAGTAGAGGCTGCTGCCTGCGCTGCCAGAGGTATCATCAGCAAAACTAAGGAGCAGAATTCCATCCCTGGCACTGCTGGCACTGGCGGTGGGAGCAGGCCTCCATGCTGTGTGAATCCCAGGAGGCTGTGATCCTCACAGCAGTGGGTGGTAGAAACCACAGAGTGTAAGCTCTGCTTTCTGCTTTATTTGATTTGTGACTGATTTATAGGCACCTCTGTGGTGGAATTGGCTTCACCAAGCCCACTGGGGCTTCTCACTGCTGTAGCTGCGAACTGGGCTTGGCTCTAATCTCCTGCTCCCCAACCTCTCCCTGGAACAATCCATGCACTGCTCTGACATGTGGAGAGATTATGGTGTTGGCTGAGGAGCTGATTATTCTGCATGATATCTGCATGATAAATACCATTATAAAAAACTCTCCTGAGCAGATTTAATTAGGCATCCCTCGGTGAGCACCAGGGTCTGCTGAAGGAGCAGCCACCATTCCTCAGCCTCTTGTCCCAGGACAGTTACTTTTGGGGCTCCTCATCACTTCATGGACTGGTCGTAGCTGTTGTGTGGGGTCATGGAGTGAGGGATAGCTATGGGATGATGCTGTTCCTTGGCACTGTGCCATCTGGTACCTTGGCTGAAAGATGTGATCTCACTGGTGTTCCCAGTGTCCAGCACAAAGCATCACAGGCTTTCTTTTCTTTAAATGCCCATCATTATGGTCAGCTCACTTCAGGATTTTTTTCTGAAAGAGTGGCCAGGCATTGGAACAGGCTGCCCAAGGAGGTGGCGAAGTGGTGGTGCTGGAGTCACTGTCCTTGGAGGTGTTCAAGAAACATCTAGATGTGGCACTTCAGGACATGTTTTAATGACCAGTGTGGTGTTAGACCAATGGTTGGACTCAATGATCTTAGAGGTATTTTCCAATGGAAACAATTCTTTGATTCTGTGATTCTATGATTCCCTCTGCTCCCTGTGAAAGGGGATGGCTAGTGGGCATGACATCTTCTCATGCTGATAAGTCCATGAATTAATCTGACCAGACCTAGAGCCCAACTCTGCTAGGTCCTCCACAAGCAAACTGCAGAGAAGAAATACTCCATGGGTAAGAGGCAGGAAGAGGTCAAGAGGGTGCACAGAAACGTGGGGAGCATCACCTGCTCCAGTGACCTCCCCTCTTGTAGACTTCTGTGGGTTTATCCCTGAATTTGAATTCCTGTGGAGCTTCTGGGCATTTACATGTTAGGTATAGAAAAGAGGAGGTTTCTAAACTGTGCAGCAATAGTGGAAAATATTCCTTAATCCAGTTACCATTGAAGAAGAGGTTGAGTTGCTGCTCTAACTCCTATAGGAGCCTAAAAATCAAGATGAGCAATGGTGGCAGTCGAAAGGGGAAGGCAAGTGGGTGAAAGCCTGATTCTCAGCACAGATATGTGACCAAATCTGCCCTTGGTAATGTCGATTAGACAGAATGTTGCTGTTTCCTAGAGAGGTGCTCTGGAGTGAGTGGATGTGGATGTATGCGTGGAAAGGAGGAGGAAAGCAAACAGAAAGAATACAAAGAAAACTCTCCCCTGACAGAAGGGGTGAGAGGACTTCTCAGAATTGTGGTCATCACAGGTGTAATTCTTTCTCCAGGCAACTAAGGGTGAATTCCCATGTGGTCTTGGCTGTGTGGGTGCCTGGAACTGTGGATTGGACTGAGAGTGATTCATGTAACGATGCGTCCACGGTCCTCAGAGTACAGCCTTCCTCCCCATCCCCTGCCTCATGTTAAGGACAGAGTTTAAATGTCCAGAGGGAAGGACTGAGATTGCTCTCCCAGGCCTTTTGTGTTAAAAAAGCCAAATGAGGACACTTCAATGTCCCTGCTTGAACTAGAAAATTAATTTTGATAAAGCATTTATCCTTCCTCTTAAGATCTGTGTGGTGTGAATTGTAGAATCAGAGAATGGCTTGATTCGGAAGGGACTTTAAAGATCATCTAGTCCCCTTAAAGATCTAAGTGCCCCTGCCATGGGCAGGGACGCTTTTCACTAGACCAGGTTGCTCAAAGCCTCATGCAGCCTGGTCTTAAGGAGGTTGTGGATGCCCCCTCCCTGGAGGCGTTCAAGGCTAGGTTGGACTCCTCTACCTGGTTGATGTCCTCTACCTGCAGAATCAATCCAGTGGAATCAGCTGGCTCACACAGCCAGCTGCCTTGAGCGTGGGGTAGTGAAGACATCCCATAAATTCAACATTTCCTCCTTTCCAGCAACCAAGAGTGCTAGATCTTTTAGCAATAAACTCCAATGGCGAGCAGACTGGATTGTCTAAGGTGGTGCCTTGCTGCTTCCCAAGATGGGGAACATGGCCTCACATTCTTCACATCTGCCTTTACACGGACAGTCAGAATTCTAGAATGGTTTGAGTTGGAAGAGACGTGTAAAGGTCATCTAGTCCAACCCCCCTGCAGTCAGCAGGAACATCTGCAATGGCATCAGGTTGCTCAAGAGCCCCAAACAACCTGACCTTGAATATTTTGGGGCATCTGCCACCTCTCTGGGCAACCCGGGCCAGTGCTACATTACACTCCTGGTAGGAAATTTCTTCCTTCTTGAATCTCCCTCTTTAGTTCAGACCATCGCCTCTTCTCCGGTCACAACAGGCCCTGCTCAAAAGTCTCTCCCCAGTTTTCTGACTGCCCCTTTATGCACTGAAAGGCTACCAGAAGGTCTCCTTGGAGCCTTCTTGTCTCCAGGCTGAATTAGCCCAACACTCTCAGCCTGTCCTCACAGCAGAGGGCTTCCAGCCCTCCCAGCATTGCAGTGGCCATCTCTGC
Source organism: Semnornis frantzii (assembly GCA_013399775.1). Classification (NCBI taxonomy): domain Eukaryota; kingdom Metazoa; phylum Chordata; class Aves; order Piciformes; family Ramphastidae; genus Semnornis; species Semnornis frantzii. The sequence goes on along the minus strand of VWYK01039528.1, from coordinate 12,069 downwards.
CCCGTCTCCAACAGGTCCATGTCTCTGCTGTGCTGAGGACTCCAAAGCTGGTCCCAGCAGTGCATGTGGAGTCTCAACAGGGCAGAGGGAGAGAATTCCCTCCCTCCGCCTGCTGCCTACACTGCTGGGGATCCGCCCATGACACAGTTTGGTCTGGGCTGTGAGTGGACATTTGGCCCTCATTTGCTATCTACATGTGTCCATCTCAACAAGTCAATCCTTTTTCTCCATGCTACTGACTTCAGCCTCCATTATGTGCTGATCCTTTAGACCTTATGTTGTCACCAGCAATTTTTTTTTTTTCCTTCCCCTAGCCCAGGACTTAAAGAAAATGTGAAAATAGGTCTTGAAGAAGGGTTCCCTGTGGGACCTGAGAAGGAACACACCCATCTGGCGATGATCCCTTGTTTGGAGTTACGCTTCGAGACCTACGTTAGCCGGTTTTTAATCCCTTTAATGTGTGCCATGTTTGGTACTCCAGTTTCTTAATCAAAATATCATGCAGTACCCAGGCAGTTGCCTTGAGGAAAATCTAAGTGAAATTACATCAGCACTCTTCCCCTTATTAACCACGCTTCTGCTGTTATCAGAAAATACATCAAATTAATTTGACAAGATCTATTTTTCATAAACCCAAGATGATTGGCAGCAATTATATTACCTTCCTTTGATTCCATAATAAACAAATCTCATCTGAGCTATTCTATTTTTTTTTTTTTTCTGGGATTAGTGACAGGGTAGGAGTCTAGAACCCATGTTGTCCTCTTTCAAAACACTGGCAGAACATTCATTTTCTTCTGGTCCTCTAGAACTTCCCCTGGGGTTTGAAAACTTTGGAATAGGCTCCAATCCCTTCCTTAGCCAACTCCTTCAGAACTCCTGGATGTAAATGTTCTGAATCTGCAGATTTCTTAATGGCTAGCTGTGGGAGATGCAGATTACCATCTCCCTTGCTTATGGTTAGAGCTGTAAGTGTGATCATCAGCAGTGTGTGGTAGAAGTAGCTTGTGCAGCTTTTTCTCAAAATGCAGAACTCAAATATTTATTGGACAGGCAGAGCTTTTCTTGGTTATTATCCATGGTTCCACCACCTCCCTAGGGTAACAAATTAATGCTCTCGTCAGGGTTTCTTTCCGTGCTCGTTACCTTCTCTTCAACCTCGACTCCGCTGACTGTAAATATTTCTTTATGTCCTTTATTTCCCTTATTGATTTTCTCCACTCCTGAGCTCTAGGTAGGACAAAAATGTCTTTCTTTCTCCATGCTTTAAGCTGAGTTTTTTTTCAATGCAACAATACACTTGTTTTATTCCTTATCTTAAATACCTACTTTTGCTTTCCTTCTTCATCTGTCTTGAAGAAAAGCTAGTATGATCTCCTCTCCTCATTGATAAGGGTTGTAGATTTTACATCAGTAAGTAGAACCACTCTTGAATAGTTCACATATTGACTCTCTGCTGTCGAAGCTACTGCTGTTTTACCATTTGGATCTGTTCTTTCTTTGTTGTTAAGACGAGGCCCATAAGGAATTCCTCTCCCTGGGATGCAGAACATGACCTGCAAAGTTACCATCCTTCATTTTCAGAAGTGTTAAAGGCCTTTCTCTGGGGTATGGCTCACCCTGCCTCACTCAAGCCATGTGCATGCAGCCTTACAGAGCTGCAAGGTGCTCGAGGACATGATTGTCTTTGTGGAAACCTGGTGGTCATTAGTTCACACCAGCTTCTGGTCTGCTCTTCCTTCTTGTGTGGTTTCTTGATTCTTTCCTTTTCATGTCTCACCAGTAGACAGTTGTCATTGTGGTTACAGATGGTTATCTGATGTTGCTGTTGTGAGCTCCCCCTTCCACCTGGAGGAGTATTTGCCAGAAATCTTGGCAGGCAAACCAGACTCCTTAGCACTGGACCTTGTTCTGTAATCTTGTAGTTAAGATGTTGTGATTTTGTAGCTGAAGCAGTTTGGTCTGACCTCAAAGCTGGCTGTGCTTTGGGGAGCAGGTTAGAGTAGAAATATGAAGTCCCTTCCAAGCTGAAGTTTTCTGTGAGCCTACAATTCCTTTGGTTAATCTCCTCACTTAAAAATAACTAACACTATCTGAAAAACAACATTGTCAGTTATGGCTAAATTTAAAAAAATCCCTCTTCTAGTTAAAATAGATTTCCTTGAAGGCTTCAGTACCCAACTCAGGTCACCAGATATTTAGTTGTCTGCACCATGTAAGCTCATGGCTGAGATTTCCTGCTAATCAACAGAGATCCAGCTTGCAGAGTGATCTGGCCAAACAAACCTGTGGGTGAGCTGCCTTGGGATCTCTGGGATCTGTTGCTCAGATCATGGACACGTGGGAATGTGGACCACTGAGCAGGACTGACAGACATGGCACAAGAACTTGTGAGAGCCCAGTGTCCTTTGCAACCATAGCCTGAGAGCATGAGGCACCACACCAAGGACTGCAGCAGGAGCCCTGACACCCAGCACCCTGGAGACAGCCTGCACGTGGGAGTCTGAGCGTTTCTTGCACTCCCATTTTCTGATGACATTTCTTAATATGAAAATGCAGGTTTTCATCTGAGATTACCTTGACACAGGACTTTTCTCCCTTGAACTTTTTGATTTCCCACAAGGTTGTCAAAAATTGTTTTGCATGCACCTCTGAGCAGCTCTGCAGGTGTCTGCAGGTCCTCAAGCCTGCTGTGGCCATCTCCCTGGTGCTCTCAGGCTCTTTGGCTGGAAGCCTCACTGAGTTACACACTCCTGCCCAGGCACCCACTTCATTTAAGGTTCCAAAGCTCTTGGATGGTCCCTTCCTCTCCGTGGGAGGTCACTGGCTCCTCGATGGGACTCCTTACCAGGACTCTGATCTTGCTCCTGAGCCAACACATTTTATAACCCGTTTTCCTTAGTGTAAACTGACATTGGCAGCAGTTTATGTCAATATGTTGGGCCAATCCCCCAAGACTCCAGATAAGAGGCAAACACTCCACTCTTCTGCTGCCTACAGCATTGAGAGAGGCCAGACTTGATCTAATCTCTCTGTTTGCATTATAAGCATGCCTAGAGGCCTTGCTGTGCTAGGTCCTACATGTTGACCTAATGAGAAATGGTTCCTGCCCTTGAGTACCTGGCAGCCAAAACAGGTGAGAGATGGAAAAAGTGAACGGAGCAAAAAGCACTGCAAGCATCTCACTCAGGGTCACTTGGTGGTGACCAAGGTTATAGCTGCTGATGACCTCTTAGGGGTCTAGGAATCTATAACATAGGTTGAAGGGAGAAAGCTGGGGAAGAAAAGGTATTCAAGTAAGTTTGGGCTTGGTCAGTAGCATGTCCTCACAGCATCTGAGGGAGCACCTTGGTTCAGAGACTCTCCAGCTAGATAACCTCAGTGCTCTCTAAGCAAGCTATTGTGCCAAGTCCCCAGTGTTGATGCAGGCTAAGGGATGGAGGGTTGGAGAGCAGCTCTGTGGAGAAGGACTAGCAGGTATTGGTAGGTGAAAAGTTGGACATGAGCTGGTAAACTGTACTCACTACCCAGAGCCAGCTGTGTGCTGGGCTCATCCCCAGCAGCATTGGCAACCGATGGAGGGAGAGAATTCTGCCCCTCTGCTCTGCTGAGACTCTCCATGGAGTCCTCAGCACAGCAGAGATGTGGACCTGTTGGAAATGGACCAGGAGAGGCCACAGCAATGCTGGGAGGGCTGGAAGCCCTCTGCTGTGAGGACAGGTTGAGAGAGTTGGACTTATTCAGCCTGGGGAAGAGAAGGCTCCAAGGAAACCTTCTGGTGGCCTTTCAGTGCTTGAAGGGGTGATGAGAAAGCTGGGGACAGACTTTTGAGCAGGATCTGTTATGACAGGACAAGGGGTGACAGGTTTAAAGGAGTGAGATTTAGACTACAGAGAAGAGAGACATTTTTTACCATGAAGGTGGTAAGACACTGTCCCAGGTTACCCAGAGAGGTGGTAGATGCCTGACCCTTGGAAGCATTCCAGGTCAGGTTGTTTGGGGCTCTTGAGCAACCTGCTCTTGTTGCAGATGTTCTTGCTGACTGCATGGAAGTGAACTGGATGACCTTTATTTCAAACCAAACCATTCTGTAAGTCTATGAATCCATGATTCTGTGAGTCTGAATTATGAATGGTCAGCATTCACTATTATGAATGGTCAGCAGCAAATCTGATGTTGACAGTGCTCTTGAGGGCACTGGCACTGATGTCTACCTTTGGGGAATGCACATGTCTTGCTTAATTAACTAAATAAGGCCCTGGGAGCTGGGTGTTGAAAGCTCTGTTGTTTAATTGCACTCATTTCTCTCACATCATATCTCCTCACCGTACATGCCCCACCTGCTTTAGTCAGCGTGAGCTAACTGGTGAAGATGGACATTTCCCAGTCACCAAGGCAAGCTGGTGGGAATGGGATAGGAAAGGGCAATGAACTCTTTGGAACTGTGCCCACATTTCAAGTCTAACCAAGCTCTGGTGACATGTGGTGTAACTGAATAGGGTTTTTTCCCCCTGAATAATTACTCTTCCAGAGAAACCTAATGGGAGGTGACTGGTGTGAAGGGCAGTGGGCTGGAAGTCATACTGGAAGGATGCCGTGGTGCACCCAGCCTTGCACAGAAGATGTTTGCTGGTTGGATTCATAGAATCATAGAATGGTTTAGGTTGGAAGTGACCTTGAAGATCATCTAGCTCCAAACCCCTTGTCCCATGGGCAGGAACACCTCCCACCACCCCAGATTGCTCAAGGCCTCATCCGACCTGGCCTTGAACACCTCCAGGAAGGATGCATCCATGACATCTCTGGACAACTTGTTCTGGTGTTTCACCATCCTTATTGTAAGGGATTTCTTTCTAACATGCAGTCTACATCTATCTTCCATGCGCTTCAATCCATTCCTTCTTCTCTTCTCACTACAAGCCTTTATAAAAAGTACTTCCCAGCTTTCTTGTGGGTCCCTTTCAGGTGCTGGAGTGGATGGAGGTGTGATCCCAGTCAGGAGTCGAGTCCAGCAGAGGGCACTTGCTGAATGCTGTGGGACTCATCCTTGGGCTATGGTTTAATTAGAGACTTTGGCATGTAGTGACCTCCTTGCCTAGAAGAGTCTATGGTTGCTCAGTGGCTCAGTTCCATAAACTCCCCTACCTGCCCTCGTGACTCACTTAATAATAATTAAATGATTCTTTAACAATGCTGGGTAGCTCTCCAGCTATTTTTCAGTGTGAATTAATAATCCTTAATGCTGGTCAACTTCCAAAATTCCTGGGGTCTGGGTTGCTGAAATATCCCCACACTGATGGGTCTGATTCTCTATTCCCTTGGGCAACCACTTAGTGGTGTTTAAAATGCAAAGTAGGTGCAAGTGTGTGGAGAATGCTGATATTTGGAGTATTTTCTCTTAATGGTGCTCTGGTTTGTGAACCTGGTCCAACAGCCCTTGGTGCTGCAGAAGCAAGCAGTAGGCTTTGTAGGGGACTAGGCATGGCTGTGCATGGCGAGAGGCAGTGAGGCATGAGATGTTATCCAAAGATCCTCCAAAAGCCTCAACTTGCTGACTCTGTGCAATTAGGCAAGTGTCTCCTGGGAACAGGCTGCTTTAGTGCTGTGTCCTGTCATGAGGGAGAACATCCAGATGCAAAATCTCCCACCAGAGCTGGGCCCATCTCTCTCCTCTCATATCCAGAACCTTAGAGCACAAATGTGCCAAACAAACCTCACAGGGAACTTGTCTTCAGCTGATCTCTGCAAACTCAGCAGCACATAGAATCATAGAATGGTAAGGTTGGAAGGGACCTTGAAGATCATCTAGTTCCAACCCCCTGCCATAGGCAGGGACACCTCCCACTAGTACAGGTCACTCAAGGCCTCATCCACCCTGGCCTTGAACAGCTCCAGGGAGGGAGCAGCCACAACCTCCCTGGGCAACCTGTGCCAGTGTCTCACCACCCTCACTACAAACAACTTCCTCCTAACATCCGCTTTCAATCTCCCCTCTGCCAGTTTAAACCCATTGCCCCTTGTCCTGTCATTGCAAGACATGCACTTTGAGGAATTTGCAGGCTCTGAGCCTTAAGATTCAAGAACAAAACAATAAAACAATAAATTCCTAGACTCCTAAAACTGGGAGGTAACACCACAAATGATCCGAGGTCTGATCCCTGAAATTACACAAGACAGAGGTGCCCACCCAGTGGTTCCAGGGGCAAGATTTAAAGACCATGCCAAAAGATCTTTTTGAGAACAAGAGGATGGTCCTCATTTAATGACTCTATCTCATTGATTAGTAAATGGGTTCTACTCCAGGGTGAAAGTGCATGTCTTATTTCTAGCCCTGGCTGGTCTAGTGAGTCATAGAATCACAGAATGATAGTGGTTGATAGGGACCTCTGGAGAGCATCGAGTCCAACACCCCTGCCAGAGCAGGTTCACCTAGAGTAGGTTCCACAGCTTTAGAATGGAGGGAATTCATCCTATAGCTCCACAGACTTTGCTGGCAAGATCCATGCTGATCATAAAGGCAGCAGAAGGAAGTTAGCAGACAGACATCCACCACATTTAGTCACACAAATGCAATGCAGTATAGGAGCTTTGTCTTTTAGCTCTTGGATTGTGGGATAAGAGGTTGTAACACCTTCCTTGTGAGGGCAGACTGAGAGAGTTGGGGTTGTTGAGCCTCAGGAGCAGAAGGCTCCAGGAAGACCTTCTTGTGGACTTTCAATATTAAAGGGGGTACATAAAAAAGCTAGGGACAGACTTTTTTTTTGGCAGGGCCTGTTGTGACAGGAGAAGGGGTAATGATTTAAACTAAAAGAGGGAGATTTAGACTAGGGAGAAGGAAGACATTTTTTATGCTGAGGGTGATGAAGCACTGGCCCAGGCTGTCGAGAGAGGTGATAGATGCCCCATCCCTGGGGTGTCTCCCAAAGACCATGTGTAAAACAGGATGAAAAACAGGTCTTTCTCCCTTTGGAACATGATGGTTATGTGCTGAAAGGTCTTGTCATACTGCCTTGGAGTCTCAGCTTCATGCCTGATAGTGGGTTTTGTCTGGATGTCATGAACAGCTGCCTCTGACTCCTCCACTCCATCAAGATAGCTTGCACTCAGTTCAGATTTCCTTATGTCCCATATGGTCCAGCTGGTAACTGCTGGCTTTGAACCTTCAGCGATGCATCTGTCTACCTGAATTTCAGGTGAAAGGAGTGACTTGGATCCAACTTGAGCCCTGCTACAGGGGCAACACAGAGATCTCAAGCCACACAGCATGTTCAGGGTCATTTTCTGATTTAAAGAAACAATATTGCCAGTGGGATTTGGAATGATCATCCTTGATGAGCATCATTTTTCTCCAGGATACTCCTCATGTGCTTTCACATCTAGCAAGACATTGAACAACACCTGACTGCTCTCTTCCATAACTCATTTTCTAAGCTATTTGACACCTAGATGACCCAAACTGGGCTTACAGTTTTCTGTGTCCCAAGTTTTTCAATACCTCTGCTCTTCAGTGCCAGGAAGCCAACGGATACCCATGTGAAGCACTATCAGAGGATCACTTCTCCTACTTACCATCTCCCGAAATAATTTGTAATAGAGCTTGGTCTCAATTTCATGGAAAATAGTGTCTTTCCATGGAAATGAGTGGGCTTTGAATCAGGTCCAGAAGGGTGGGCATGCCCTACTGGGAGCCTAGTAGAGCAGGATTGGGGATGTGTACTTAAATATACCTATTTTTACAGAGAACATGTGACTCTGTTGTGATATCAGAGTCACAGAATGCTTTGGGTTGGAGGGAACCATTAAAGGTCATCTGGTCTGTCTCTGCTTGGCCATAGGCTGATACTCTGGCTGGAGACTGTCTCCAGACAAAGATGTGGACATATATTGCCCTTTCCTTGTGCATTTCTCCCCATTTTATGCCATGCTTTGAAGCTACACCTCCACCCAGACACTGGGAGGTGATGAATCACATCCCAAAAGGGCAGATGCTCAGCTGGGGTGGAATGGCACCTGCCTACTGGAGTCAGTGGCAATGGGCTGAGCTGTATCAGCTGAGGGATTGGCTGTAGGGGTGTTCAGTGAATTATCCTCTATTTTCTCAAGGAATTAACAGGCTGAAGCAGGTAAATGATCCTTGGTGGATGGTACCTGGCTGCAGAGAACACCTTTGGCCTTGATGTTAAGGTTTTAATTCAACCAAGCCTTGGCTTTGCAGGCTAACACACTGAAGGGGATCTGAAGGAATCATCCTTCATTATCAGAGTCATCCCATTATTGAAGTAGCTCCAGTGATTCTTCACAATTACAATGCCTGATTTGCCCTCTGAGCTAAAATGATATTAACGCCAGCGAGGTGCTCAGCCCTTTTTCCACCTGCAACTGTTTTGGGTAATCATTGCAGGTGCTTCTTTATAAAGTGAAGCAACTGCCTTTAAATATTTCAATTATTTTTATTAGATTCCACTGCTTTGCAAACCTCACTGGCTGCTAGCCAGTCCTCAAACCTATTCTCCTCTCTTTTAGTGGCTTAATATTAAAAAAGGATTCACCTTGCCCTAAGACTGGATGTGTTTGTACAGGTGAACCCTCTGTTGATAAAAACAGATGTGCAAACCCCAGATTTCTGGCATGTCTGGTCCACGTGAGTCTTGAAAAAAGACACATGCTCCAGTATAGATGAGGAGCTGGCCTGCTGGAAAGCAGCTGCATGGGAGAGGACCTGGGAGTGCTTGTGGATGGCAAATTGCTCATGAGCCAGGAATGTGCCCTTGTGGCCGAGAAGGCAAATGGTCTCTTGGGGTGCATTGAGGAGAGTGTGGCCAGCAGGTCAAGGGAGGTTCTCCTCCCCCCTCCACTCTGCTCTAGTGAGGCCACAGTTGCAGTACTGGGCTGCTCAGTTCAAGACAGACAGGGAATTGCTGGAGAGAGTCCAAGCTACAAAGCTACAAAGATGCTGTGGAACATGGAGCATGTGTTTGAAGGGGAAAGGCTGAGAGACCTGGGGCTGTTTAGCTTGAAGAGCAACCTGAGAGGGGATCTTCTCAATGCTCAGCAAAGGATAAAGGGTGAGAGGCAATAGAATGGGGCCGGACTCTTTTCATTGCTGCCCAGTGACAGGACAAGGGCAATGGGCACATATTGGTACCCAGAAGGTTCCATTTGAAAATGAGGAAAAACTTCTTTGCTGTGAGGGTGCTGGAGCCCTGTCCCAGGCTGCCCAAAGAAGTTCTGGATTCTCCTTCTCTGGAGAGATTCTAACCTCCCCTGGACATTGTGATCCTGGGCAACCTTTTGTGGGTGACCCTGCTTGAGCAGGAGAGTTGGACTCGATGATCTCCAAAGGTCTTTTCCAACCCCTAACGTCCTGAGATCCTGTGATCTGAGGCTCCCTGGTAACAGTCTGACATAAGAACTTCTACAGGGATATGATGTTGTTTGGAACAGAGTCCACTGAGCTTGATTGCTGAGCAGGTTTAAAGGTATCATTAAAATTTGATTCTGTTTATGTCCTTGAGTTGTGCTGTTTGACACTCACTTTATCAAGAGGTGACATCACATGAGGACAACTGGACAGTACCAAAAGGATATTTACCATAGAGTCTATCCCCAAGTCTCTACCAAAACCATCCTCATCTCCAGTAAGAACTCTGTGTTGATAGTTTTTGGAGGATTAGACACCTGTAAATACATTATGAAGTTTAATGATTCTCTCCTGTATTCCTTTCCTCTTCTTTTCAGTGAAACATGAATGCCTGGAGAAATTGCCTGGAATATCTTTAGTGTAGCAACACTTGCTTGTCCTTTTTCTCACGGTAGCCATACTTTGTCTCCTCTCTATATAACTCGTCCACCCAATTTATGAAGTTGGATTTTTTTTCCTTCCATAGCTACATCATTTGGAGACAATGGAACAGCCAAGAAGGCCCTAAAACTACAGGTCTTACTTCCTATGACAGATATCTTGTTCTAGTTAGGAAGATTAGGTGAGATGTATTATGTAAGACAGCTCAGGAGGCTACAGAAGATGGTCATGGCTCTGTTTTCTAAGGCAAACCAAACATCTCCCCTGTTGAAGTCTCTGTGTGCAGATCTTATTCCATATCTCTTGCCTGACCCTCTTGAAGCGTCACCAGCAGGATGAGATATGGTGTAAAAAGGCCCTTCTGCCTCCATTTAGGGCTCCAGTGGCCTGGGGCTGGTTTGCCAGACTGTCTCCAGCCCTGCTGTTGGGGCTTATGCCTGGCCCATCTGGCCCATCCCAAGTGAGGTGAGACAGCCATCGCCTCCCCTTGCCCTGCCAACACTTTCCCCCTTCACCAAGCTGCTAATTGCAGTTCACAAGGAGATGCTTGCTAACACCTTTCACCACCTTTACCTCCTTGCTGAGAAATTGAAGGACTTTATTGGCCCAGGAACAGACATTCAGACTTCAAAAGAAATCCTGTTTGTCTTTGGAGGAGGGGGACCTGGTTTGGGGCTCAGAAAGTGCATGCAGCGCATTGCTTGTAGATCCTGCACAGGTCCACCAGGGACTTGCATTAAGAGGACTGCTGATATGTTGGTGGATTTAGCTGAAAGTGGCCAATGTGCTTAAACAGGACAAAGGGAATGTTGACTTACATGATTTAAAGTAGTGACCTGCTGGCAACAACATATTTGGACGCATCTGTCTGGGTAGATAGGGCCTGGTGCAGGATGGGTTTGCTCCAATATCAGATTTCTCAGTGGTTGGTGTTTGTGCTGGACAGGTGGAGGGTGGTGCAGGCAACTGCTCTTTTTGCTTCACTGCCTTCCCAAATTGTTCAGAGAACCAAAAAAGAAAAGGTCAAACCGCTGTGTTTGACTCCAAATGATCCCTTTTGTGTTGTTTCTAAACTCTTCCTGGGTGATTTTAATCACTTAATATTTATGCTGTGTGTTTGTGGGTTTATTTATTTACTTTTTTTTTTTTTAGGCAAGAAACACCAAGTGGCAAAACCCTTATGGTTTGACTTTTTGAGATGTTCTGTGGCTTCTCCCCCTTCGCAGATGGTGGAGCAGAGCCACCAGAAAAGTGGCAGCTTGATTGCTCACCATATTGAAGCTCCAATCCTACTCCTCACCACTGCAGTGTCTGCATCCTCACACCTGCTTAGTGAAGAAGGGTGGATTATCTCCACTGCTCAAAGGGGAGCACTGGTCACACAGGTTTCCTGTCCATCTGGGAGCTGAAACCTCCTGTGAGGTCCAGGTTGAGCAGCAATGCTTTTAGATCAGCTTTGCCTGTCCCTCTCTCAGCCTTTGTACATTTGGCTTGGGATTTGTTTCCTTATAGCAACACCGAATTGTAGAGTTGCTTGTGTTGGAAAAGACCTTTAAGATGAAGTCCAACTGTTAAACCAGCACTGCCAGGCCACCACTAAACCATGTCCCTCTGTACCAGGTTTGCATGAAATGGCTTCAACTGGCATCACCAGGAAGTTTAGGTTAGGCATTAGGAACAATTTCTCAACCAGAAGGGTTGTCAAATATCATCTGCCCACTGCAGTGGTGAAGTCCCCATCCCTGCAGGTGCTAAAAAGAAGTGTAGATGTGGTGGTGAAATAGATGTGATGTGATTGGACTTCTTGATCTTAAAAGTCTCTTCCAAACCAAATGATTCTGGTTCTATGATACTGAGTGCAAACCGGTAGTGCTTAGCTGTTCTCTGGCATTCCCCAAATGATGGATAACCTTTGTACTCAAAATATGATTAACACAGGTGGTTGACCAGAACACCAAACTCCTTCTCAAGCAGTAATCAACAGCTTTTCATCCTTACTGAAGAGTGGACAGGTCTAACATTTGGTCAGATACATTGACTCCAGCTTGCTTCTTCTGGCTGATATTGCTTTACAGGCACAGATTAGGCAGTCCACAGTCCAGCTCTGATTTAATTTCCCCCCTCTCTTTCTTCATGAGGTAAAAATGCCCAACCAGAGCTTCCATTTCAATCTAATCAGTTGCTACATGGGCCCATCATTGTAGCTTGGAAATGCAGAGGACATGTCCATGCAGCTCTATAGCACTACACTCCTCCCTACACCCTCT
>VWYK01039526.1:28359-40964 GCA_013399775.1 Semnornis frantzii | reverse complement strand
TGAGGAGAGCAGAGCCAAGGGGCACAATCCCCTCCCTTGCCCTGCTGCCCACACTGCTCTTGCTGCAGCCCAGCACACAGTTGCTGTCTGGGCTGCACTCACACTGCAGCCTCATCTTGAGCTTTCCATCACCCCACACCCCCAGGGCCTGTTCCTCAGGGCTGCTCTCAGCCATTCCCCACCCAGCCTGGAGCTGTGCTTTGGATCGCACCAACCCAAGACAAAGTAAATTCAGCTTCTGGTTCTTCTTTTAGAGGCTGACCAGTACCTTTGTTTAAAATACTGTTCACTAAACCTTCCTAAGTTTCCATGGGTGCCTTTCCATCAGCATTTCTTAGACCTTCCATAGAGGTATGATTTGTGGCCTTATTCTGCAGCCACCCACTGGAGGATTTTGTGTTCACTGAGACAATCTGCGTGAGTAAATTTTACTCATGTACATTAGTGGTTTCCAAGTCAGGCAATTAGCTTACAAATGTTTGCAGGCTTCTTTATTTTTTCATACCATAGTCAGGCACAGTATTAATATCCAATACTGAGTCTAATAAGATTTCCACTACCTTCTGGGGTTAATAATGAACACAGCAGGCACAAAATCAGTATCACTGCATTAACTATCATTATTAGGGTATCTAAGCACCAGCATCATAGCAAGTGAAGAGCTTAGTGTATATAAAAAAAAATATTTGTATTTGTCTGCTTATCTCCTTCAAATTCTATCTTTAACATTAAGCGTTGGGTTTTTTAAATTAGTAACATTCAAACACACTGTGCACGGTCAATTAAACTGAACTCTGCTATTTCACATAATCAGAGAGATGGTGAAAGCCAGAGCTAAACTTTGTTTCAGCCAGTTTCAAATGGTTTTATATATGGAAATCTCTGTACAGTTTGACCCTATCTATGACCATTTCAACTTAAAAACAGAATCTGGAGTACTACAGCAGAATTAAATGGTACCACATCCCTTCTTTAGCAACAGGCATTCGTGCAATTAAAATTGTTTGCTAACTGCTTACAGTTAGCAAACCTTAAACATGTATCTAGGTCTGGTCTAGCACATGGAAGTCTGTGGTGGAGGATTCAAGGCATATTCCCCATTGGCTAGCCCTGGGCACTGGAGTGTTTGCATGGGCAAGTGGGCTCCATACAAGCTGTGAAGCCAACAGAGACAAAACCAAAGCACACAAATGTGAAGTCACCTCCACATATAACAAAATGAGACAGGTAGGCAAGGGAAAAAAAAAAAAAAAAAAGAGAGAGAAAACGCCTCTTTGTTTTGGAGGAAGTTCATAAAACAGAAGGGGGGAGATGACACAGAAGGGATCCCTGTGTGGTCAGGACATAAATTCACCCAAGCACCTTGATAATCCCATCCAAATCACACCTGCTGAAAGGCAGAAGGGCAGAGCTGGCACTTCCTGCTCTCTGGACTCAGGATACAGACAAAAAGCATGAGCCCACAGCTTGCACAGGGCAGACACAAACCCAATTTAGATGATGGTCATGCATGACTCCTCTCTGCACTCTGTTAAAAGCTTGAGGATGGAAAGAGAGGCACCATGCAAGTATTGACTAACCTCAAAACATCCAGGTCTGCTCATTTCTGGCCTGAGAAAGTTTACTTATGGCTGACCTCCACTGGGGAAGACCTGCTACCCACTCACACTGCTGCAAGACTGCAGCCTCTCCAGTTTTAGAAGCAATCCTGCCATTCTTAATGCGAACCACGCACCCACACTTTAGTTAATACCAGGTGGCATTTATTAGCAGCCAGACAGAGAAGACAGTCTATAGACTTAGAAAGTGTGCCTTCTTAAGGCAGGCCTCTTCAGGAAAAAAAAAAAAAATGAGGTAACACAGCAGAGAAATGCAATGAAACTTTGCTTGCAGCTTTGTAATCTGCTTTTCTCAAGACTGGATGCACAGATGAAACACGGAGAGCAACAAGATAAACTTTCTAGGACTAAATCTAGAAACCCTTTGAATGCTAAACATCTTTAAAATACACAATTAAAATGAAATAGTTTCATAAGTATCACAATTTATTTTGCCACATAAATGAGAACACAATTAGTTTTAAGTATCTCAGAGGCAATTTTTTTTTTCCTCCTTCAGAATCGAACAGAGCTGAAGATTTTTTGAACAAAGGAGCTGAGAGCGAACACCTGCAAGCATCTGTAGCCACATGCATTTCTCATTTACATCTTTATTTTACTCCTTCTTACTCAAAGTAATTAAAATCTCCCTTTTGCTGGAAGGTCTGTTGGGGAATCATGGCAAGGGAGTTGTTCTGAGAGATCACAGTGTCACAGTCTCACCAAGGTTGGAAGAGACCTCAAAGATCATCAAGTCCAACCTGTTACCACACACCTCAAGACCAGACCATGGCACCAAGTGCCACGTCCAAACCTGCCTTGAACACCTCCAGGGACAGTGACTCCACCACCTCCCTGGGCAGCCCATTCCAGTAGGGAATGACTCTCTCACTGAAGAACTTTCTCCTCACCTCCAGTCTAAACTTCCTCTGGCACAGCTTGAGACTGTGACCTCTTGTTCTGGTGCTGGTTGCCTGAGAGAAGAAAGCAACCTCCTCCTGGCCACAACCACCCTTCAGGTAGCTGTAGACAGCACTAAGGTCTCCCCTGAGCCTCCTCTTCACCAGGCTAAACAATCCCAGCTCCCTCAGCCTCTCCTCACAGGGCTGTGCTCCAGGCCTCTCCCCAGCCTCGTTGCCCTTCTCTGGACACGTTCAAGCACCTCAATGTCCTTCCTAAATTGAGGGGCCCAGAACTGGACACAGGACTCAAGGTGTGGCCAAGGCAGTGCAGAGTACAGGGGGAGAATGACCTCCCTGCTCCTGCTGGCCACACTATTCCTGATGCAGGCCAGGATGCCATTGGCCTTCTTGGCCACCTGGGCACACTGCTGGCTCATGTTTAGGCAGGTGTCAATCAGCACCCCCAGATCCCTTTCTGTTCGGCTGCTCTCCAGCCACTCTGACCCCAGCCTGTAACTCTGTATGGGGTTGTTGTGGCCAAAGTGCAGCACCCAGCACTTGCATTTGTTGAACTCCATCCCGTTGGACTCTGCCCATCTGTCCAGGTGGTCGAGGTCCTGCTGCAGAGCCCTTCTGCCCTCCAACCCATCAACATCTGCCCCCAGCTTGGTGTCATCTGCAAATTTGCAGGTGACTGACTCGATGCCCTCATCCAGATCATCGATGAAGATGTTAAAGAGGATGGGATCCTGAGATGAACCAGCTTCCTCCATGTCCTCAGTCAGCACTGTCTCCACAATGGGCGTGCTCCTGGTAAACTTCTCTTGGTGCTGCTCCAGCAGGCATTGGTGGCAAATGGAAATGCAGTTTCCATCACATGGTGGACTGAATCTAGTCTGCCTGAATCTAGTCAGCACTCACTCAACTTCCACCCTGGCTGACCCAACACCATTTTGCCTGTAGGAGTCAAGATGTGCTTTAGGTAAGTGGAGCTAAATTTGGGAGATGATAATTTTTATTTCTGAACATCCACTCAATTAATCTGTTCCTGGACAGTCAGTGATAATAATTCTCCCAGAACTGCAAATTAAGTCATACCCTTAAAATTGTTTTCTAAAACCTCCTATCGTCATCCAAGAACTTTGACAGTGACTTTTGCCATGACAGCCTGTTACCCTTTTAGCATCACCACATCCAAAATAAGGATGGTGTGTTTGCTTGTTCATTCACAGGACTATAAATGCAATGAAGAGATTACCACTTCATATTCTACTTCTTATTTGCCAGAACTTTCCTCACTTAATTTTCCTTCTGGCACCTTTGCAAACACCTATTTCCTTAAACTTTTATGGTACTTTCTGCAATTCTTCCTTGTCTCAACCACCACTGCTGTAACTATTCACTGTCTTTCCCTTTCCATTTTGTAAAAACCTTTAATTGCATCCCCATCCCAGACTGTTTAAGGGTTTTCCATTTCTAGTTTACATCAGATAGGCTAAAGCTGTAGTTTTCTGTTTTGCTTAATCCTAATTAAACTTCTGGCCCACATACAAACGATGCCTATTACATCTGTGGCAGCTTTTGCTTTTAACTCATCTAGAAATGCTAATTTTCCTATATATTTTGTACTGAAGGAAGTTGCTTTCAAAGATGAGCAGGCCTGCTCTTCAAAGACTTGATCAGTGAACACCATGCAGAGATGTAATCTGCTTCCATACAGCCCTCCCTGCATCAATCCAGGATCAGGTATTTTGCACTGCCTACGAACCAGATTATTTAATACAATTTAACTATGAGAGGACATAAATATTCAGATTTCAAAATATAGAAGTGATTTGAGGAGATTAAAACAAACAAACAGCAACCAAACAAGGAGGAAAATTAATCCTGCTGTAAAGCCAGCTAGTTAAACCATATTCCTGCTACTATGTAATCACTACTAGCCAACCCCTGTAGTTTCCAGATGTTTATTACAGGATATGCCAGGACAAATCTTCTTTCATAAAAGCTCTTTGGCACAAAGACATTAAACTTTAAGTACCTTAACAAAACAGCAGACCTTTTAGAGGGGATCCACTTGAACTTTTTACATACAAAAAACAGCTGGAAAGGGAACAGAATGATAATGAAGTAAAACAATACTTGCAGACAAGCAGGTAATAAATCTCCATCTTCTTCTTTAAGGCACAAAAGCAACTCCTTACACCATCAGCACCCCACACGCAGCAGTCCTATTAAGCTCACCATGCTCTAGAAGATTAGGAGCCTGATCAAAAGAACACTGAAATCACTGGAAATCTCACATTTTGCTTGAACAGCTTTGGAGTTGGTCCATACTGACTGCATAAGAATAACTGCTCATAACAACTCAGCTTAAAGCTGTAAGAAAACAACTCTGGTTATAACCTCCATAAAACTACAATAAAAAGGAACACATGCTTTCTTTCTATTTACTTTACTTTCTGTATATATATATATTTAATGGAAACTTCCAGCATTTTGCTCCACAGTATATAATACAATTCATTTGGTCTGAGGAAGTGAAAGGAAAATACAAGGCATAGAATTTTGGTTCCCTATTCTGAGATGTAGCATTATTCACAGTTGAAAATAACTACTATTTTACCCTTCAGCTTGGTGGTGAACCAAAAATTATTTGCCAAAACTTGGGGTGACAGTGGGAGATACTTTTTCTTCCTAGAAAATGATCTCTGTATTGCTGGTTCCAGGGTCCTTGTTCTGCACTTCCCCCATGTCTCAACTACCTATGGGCTTTTCAATATCATTTCACATATGCATTAAATGCAAGGTCAGACTTCTGTAACAGACCTGTGTGCATGCATGTATATATTGTAGAGGCCAAAAAATGAGTCTAGCATCAAATGATAAAAACAAGGAACACAACTGCAACGACACATTCTAACTAAAACTTATGGTGGTTGGATAAAGACCATTTGAAATTCAGGGAAGGTCTCCACTGTTTGCAGTGAGTGCCGGAATCATAGAATCATAGAATGGTTTAGGTTGGAAGAGACCTCAAAGATCATCCAGTTCCAAACCCCCACCATTGGAAAGGACACCTCCCAGTAGAACAGGTCACTCAAGGCCTCATTCGACCTGGCCTTGAACACCTCTAGGGAGGTTGTGAAGGACAGAATCCACGTGCTCCACGACGTCCCTGGGCAACCTGTGCCAGTGTCTCACCACCCTCACTGCAAAGAACTTCTTCCTAACATCCAGTTTAAACCCATTCCTCCTCACCCTGTCATGACAAGACCCTGTAAATTGTCCCTCCCCAGTCTTCCTGTAGCCCCCTTCAGACACTGGAAGGCCACTCCAAGGTCTCCTGGAAGCCTTCTCTTCTTCAGGCTGCAGAGTCCCAACTCTCTCAGTCTGTCCTCATAGTAGAGCTGCTGCAGCCCACTGAGCATCTTCGTGGCTTCCTCTGGACTGGCTCCAACAATTCCATGTCCTTCTTGTGTTGGAGGCTCCAGAACTGTACACCAAGCTGTGTGGCACAGGCAGCTTGCTAGAGGGCAGGGATCCATCCAGAGGGACCTGGACAGGTTGCAGAGCTGTGCCCAGGCCAAACTCAGGACATTCAACAAGGCCAAGTGTAAGGTCAAGCACAGCTCCAGGCTGGGTGAGGAATGGCTGAGAGCAGCCCTGAGGAACAGGCCCTGGGGGTGTGGGGTGATGAAAAGCTCCAGATGAGGCTGCAGTGTGAGTGCAGCCCAGACAGCAACTGTGTGCTGGGCTGCAGCAAGAGCAGTGTGGGCAGCAGGGCAAGGGAGGGGATTCTGCCCCTTTGCTCTGCTCTCCTCAGACCCCACCAAGAAAAAGATGATTCCATTGTTCTGTAAAAGAAAAAAGTAAAGCAAACCCCAAACTCCATGATTTGTTGTCCACTGGACAATAAACATCCACAGATTTGTAGGACAAATGAAGCCATGTCTGCAAGCAGGATCTCATCTTCCTCTAAGTATTAAAAAAAAAAAATAAAATTAAAAAAAAAAAATCTGTCTCAAAAACTCCAGGGATTTAAAAGGGACTAGAGCAGATGCCAAAGTTATTATGTTCTTTGAGCCAGAAAGGTTAAACTGTTCTGTAAATTTTCTTCTACCGCTCTCACAGACTGAAAGCGATTTTTTGCCTAATGTCACATTTGGTAACCAGATGGTACTGAGGAAACCTATCTTCTTATTTTACAGGTATTTTAATAAATGTCTGCCAGGTTTTTCAGATTACTAATATAAGATTATCATCTTCCATACACGAGTAGATAGATGATATATGTTACCTGATCACGCAGCAATAACAAGCTGGATCGGGTTCAAGCAATCGTAGCATCACGGTCCCAGTAAATTAGAGAAATCAAGCAACAAGGATCATCTACTAACTTAGTCAAAGTCAAGACAGATGTAACCTATGATCCAGCACACCAGGGACACGTAACAAACCCTGCCACCCCAAAATTAACTTATCCATACATTCTGAAGACACTTGAATAAATCCAATGTGTTTATATCAGGTTGAATGTTGGCCATGGCCACAGTATTTCTGATGCAGCACTGGAAGTTCTCACACTTCATTGTTTCATGTTGCCAAACCACACAAAGTTCCTACAAAAAGGTCTCAAACTTTTGCTGCTAGGATGCCCAAAAGGAGATATTTCTACTTCCATCTCATTTCAGTAGGTAGGCTTAGAGAAAACCCTTCTCAGACTGGACTCATACCCAATCCCTGTATAGGACCTTCTGATTTGTGGCCCTAATTCATTATTTTCATACAAGAGAATCAGTATACTGCCCATTATACACACATAAAGACTGAGGCATGGAAAAGTAAAACAGTTCTTCCCAATCACCACCACCAGCAAAGCAAGAGCACAGTCTCTCCTGTGTTTTAGAATCAGAAGCACAGTTCTAACTTTGGTACTGCAGCGAATGGCAAATTTTGCCATTCCCTAAAAGCACATAAAGTCTGGAAACTGTTTTATTACAGCAATCACCTCTAGAAATTTTCAGAACCAAATGATTACTCAGAAAGCTCATTTTTGGCAGGAAAAAAAAAAAAAAAGAAAACAACAGATACAGACATTCGTTTTCTAGCCCAAATGTTTGTGATTTCTCAGCTTAGAATACCAATCAGGTATTAACTTCCCTCTGCCTGCAGAAACCACAACACAAGGTGGTTGTCGATCACCTAGTGGAAATTCTTCAAAGGAGCATCAAAATTTAGAGTTTTATATGTACAGTTCTCTAGATAAAGGCCTTCTGATGATGCTATAATTTTCTGAATTCTGGTCAAAGATTTTCAGTTTCTATTCTTCAATACTGCCCTGTAAGCCTACAGTTACATTACAAAATCAATGTATACAACTATTATTTGGCTTTTCTACCTTTACTTGCAATAAGAACCACATTTCTGAAGCTATTTATTGGCACGTTGGTAATGCCATACAGGCTATTTCTTCCTTCCTAATTGTGCTTTTGTTCCTTCCTGTGCTGAGCAAAATATGGCAAAGGGTCAAAAGTGGATATCTTTTCTTTCCAGCAAATTGAATGTTATAAACTAATTTCCTGTTCACCTCCAGGTTCTTAGAAACTAGAGAGTAGTGGAAAGAGTGACACAAGTGCTCCCCAGATCCCTACTGCCCAACATCACAGCAGCATGGGAAAGCTGCAGAAAACTTTCTAGTACATTATGCCAGAAGAGGCTTTCCCAATTAAAGCCAACAAGTAATAGTCATAAATTGTTCTGAGGTATTCCCACTCTGCTCTTGACACTGCCTTTTACAGGAAGCAGCAATACCCTTTCACCAAGTTTCCTCCAGATACTGGGAAATCTCTGAGAATCCCAGAAAGCCAGCAAACTCTCAAATGCTTTTCAAAGCTAAGCAAATCCAAGCCTTCCTACAAGATTTCAGCCCTCTTCCCACTCTACCCTAGATCACATTTACATGACTCATTTTCCCATTTTACACTTCCCACAATTTAAGTCCTTCCTGTCTTGTCTTCCTTTTCCTCCTTTTTGGAGGAAGGCAAAGAGCAAATCTCTTTACTTTCATGCACAGCTCACACACAGCTATGACAGTGTCTGTGTTGTATTTTTCTTCAGTAAACTGATTGCTTTAGGTCAGCACTTTGGTTTCTGCAGACAGAGACTCCTCTCCTGACCACAGAGCAGTGCAGATGACTACTCAACAGTATGCTTCATCAGTCCTTTTACTTCTAATAAGCATAGCTCCTCTTTCTGCATGGACATTACGTTGCTCGTTGGCATTCCAGCTGCTGCCTCCCACCGCTGCAGGATTTGCCAGACCAGCCCTCGGAAGCGGCAGCTGCTGCAGCTCGCAGCTCTCTGAGTGCCGAGCGCGGGAGGGATGCAGAAGGGCAGCTGCTGGGAGAAGGATGCTCTCCCTCCCAGTGCCCTGCATCGGCACCCAGCAGCTGGGAGAAGCAGCCACCAAGGCCATCCTGCTGCTGGGCTGAGCTCCGCCACAGCGGCGCGACCCTGAAGTCATGGGGGTAACGTTTTGCTGTCTTGAGTGGCAGTGATTCAGCCTCTCCCGAGAGCTTGGAAGTGCCTTGAATAAAAAGACACTGCCTCTCGCTTGAGGCAGGATCGGTTTCATGCTGCCGTTGCTCCAGCTGAATTCGACTGCAGCTGCAGCCCCCTCTCTCTCCACATGCACGTCTCGCAGTACTGTCATTCCTTTCAAAGCCCGACATCAAGGTTCATGTAATTGCACATAAACATAAGCATATGGTTGCACATGCATGCACTACTTCAAAAAGATCCATAGAGCAAAGCCTGCCAAACGAGGAAACGTCAGCAATAAAGCAAGCAGGTGTGATTCAGCAGCTTGTTGTGGGCATGTTAGCAGACACATGTGGCTACAGACTTCTTTAGTGCACGCTGTACCAACCCTCCACTTCCTATAAACCTGTAATCACCTCCAGAGCTCTTCTCATCACAGCCAAGTGCTTCCCAAGTATTCATCCTTTCGTGTCAAAACACACTTGGCAATACTGTTACAGCCCTTCTTGAACCCAAAGAGCTGGGGCACACGTTACATATGGTTACACACAGCAGCATATGGGATTCAACAGATTTTTGACTACGCCAGCCTCCTTTTCCCTCCTCGTTTACTGTAACAGAAGCTGAAGTCCTGCGAGCATGAACCAGCTCCAATTTGCCATCAGCACACTGACCCAACACCTCAAGATTTCTTGGGAAAGATCTTGTACAACTGGAGCTGCTCATTCCAACGAGCAGACTGCAGGACCGACAGGCAGGGGAGAGGGATCGTCTCGCAGCAGATCACCGCCACGTACGGGCTCATTAAAAGCAACGCCAGAAGTAACTTTGAAATCAAACATTTCTTCACTCCAACAGCAGAATCTGCACACTTTAATAACTTTCCCAGTTTTGCTGAGTGAGGCGCATCGTCCCCGTCCCCCATTGCTGCAGGAGCCTGCTGACCGGAGCAGCCTTGGAGTTACGTGCGAGAGCTGCTGCTGCCCGGGCACAGCCTCCAGAGATGCCGAGCGTGGCACCGAGCTCTGCTCAGGGACACTGCCCTTCGGTTTGATTCCTCAATTGAAAAACTGTAATTGTAGCAACGCCAGGCCCCAACTTGCATAATGAATAGACTGCGGACCATTGAGATCTATAGACTACTCCTACTTCACTTAATTAACAGCTAGTTGTGAGCTTTACCGTATGCATATGTAAAGCCTGCTGATAAAAGGCGAAGGGGAGCTCTTAACAGCTTTTTGTTGATGCAGGAGATTAGGAAGCTGCTGAAAAGTCTGGTAGGATATTTAGCTTTGAGGATATAGTCCTATTGCTTTTGCTCTCAAGTTTAAATTCCTTTTCAAAAATTTTTCTCTCTTAACCATTTGTTTTGCTGCACTTAAACATCATTTCTCCAAGCTTTAAGTATTTTGTGATCTCCTTTTCCTGCTATTCTGTATCTTGCTCTAGATGTAGCCTTTTCTTTTTCTACTTCCTCCTGCTTCCCTACCAGCAGTGGGAGTAGTAAGTGTATGGATGATAAGTGCTTCAAATCCATATCCAGGTCTAGGAAGGAGCCTGCAGAACCCTGGAAATAATTATTCTGAGAAAAATGGTGTTTGTCCTCCACAGCAATTGCACAGAGCATATGAACTTGCACCACTCCTGTCATGAAGCCCAGCCTCTGAGCGGGAGTTGTGAGAGGAGATGAGTAGTAGAGATTTTTCAAGTAGCAGCTCACAAATTTCTGCAAGTGTGTAAGATGAGGTTTTCAAGGACTTAGCACTTCGGTGTATCTTCCTGAGAATGGCAAAAAAGCACTTTGGAGACCTCCACCTTCTGAAGTCATTCTTCCAAAAACATAGAGGCGCTAAAATGTTGCAATATTTTAAGCATAGACAAGGCGATGGATTTTCCTTAATTATTGCTTCATAAATTACTCATTTCCACCTAGAACCTCTGTTTGAGGTGGGCAACACCATGGAAAGGTTGACACTAGCCAGCTGCAATCTGAGGAGCCAAGGCAAGCACCTGAGTATAGACTCTGACCATGTGAAGATGCAAATAGAAAACTAGTCTTAACTACTGGTAGTGCAAGTAGCATCACCTAGAATAGGGGGGGAAAAAGGTATGGATATGTGCTCTCTTCCTAAGTGACTGCATAATTACAACATTGTTTTCCCCATTTTTCTCCTTTCACTTCCCAGTCAGGGCTATTGTTATCTGCTGCGTAGTTGGAACGATGACTCAGATGATAGAATTATGCTGGAGATTATATATACATAGAACACCAAGGCCCAAGAATGCAAATTCTTCTGGGCAAACAATCCAGGTAGGGGGGGGACATGGGAGGGGTGGGGTTGTGTTTATTCTGCCAAGCATCACATGTACAGTGTTACAAGGATAAGAATAAAAGTTTTGTATTTTTAAGTACTGCTTTCCAGCTGAACCTCAAAACAAGCTATGCTTTAGTTCAAGGCTTGAACTTGCTGTTGAAAAGAAAATCAACAGAGTCATTTTCTTTATCACGAGTAACTGCATCTACCTATGACTTTGAGTGTATAATAAGAAGCTTAGCAGAGTCTCGAGCAACTGGAGTTTCCCATTGCAGTTTTGTCCTCATTTGTTCTAGTGATCATTCAAGCTTAACAGTATTTCTTAAATTCAGATACAGGTCAACTATATTTCAATGAAATTCAAAGAAATGGGTGTAGTTCTCTAAGCCATATGAACCATATCATAGCAAAAAACCTCAAACCAAACAAACAAGGGAGGGGAGGGACTTTTTAGGCTATCAGGTAGTGACAGGACTAGGGGGAATGGAGCAAAGCTGGAGGTGGGGAGATTCAGACTGGATGTGAGGAGGCAGTTCTTCAGCATGAGAGTGGGGAGAGCCTGGAAGGGGTTGCCCAGGGAGGGAGTTGAGGCCCCATCCCTGGAGGCGTTTAAGGCCAGGCTGGATGAGGCTGTGGCCAGCCTGATCTAGTGTGAGGTGTCACTGCCCATGGCAGGGGGGTTGGAACTGGCTAAACCTTGTGGTCCCTTCCAACCCTGACTGATTCTATGATTCTATTCTATGAAACAAATAAAACCCAAAAAACCCCACCAATACAAACTAAATAAACAAAAAAACCCACCACACACCTCAAACAAACAAATAAACCCAAGCCTACAAAAACCCCAAAACCAAACCAGAAAAGACTGGCTTCATGATGCCTGCCTTGATAATAGTTTGCTTCTCAGCTGATGCAATACCAGACTTCCATCTGTGGAATAAACTATTTTTCTGAAGATTCTGGTTAAGATGGGAAGTTAATTTGCCTTGTTGAAAACTATTTTGGCAAGAAGTGTCTTCTGTGAGGTAAGTCAGACACAGATGTCATCTTTTGTCTTCAAGGAACGTGCATTTTTGATTGCCTACCTTGTGTAAAGTCATTTTCATTGATTTATAAGGCATCTGCAGCATTAAAATAAGTGTTATCTTCAAGGCTGTTGCATTTGCCACTAATTAATAACATAAATATAATATTAATATATAATGTAATGTAATATAATGTAAGATAGTGTAATGTAATGTAACAAA
>VWYK01039526.1:8770-24864 GCA_013399775.1 Semnornis frantzii | reverse complement strand
TGCTTTCCTGCCTCTCGCCCTCCGCGGCAGGCGACCCCGGGTGCCTCTGGACCGGGCTTCAAAGCCGCCGCCGCCCAGCCGTATGCGGACGTAAACGCGGTAACAGAAGGGCTGCGTCCGCCGCACTCGGCCCGTAGCTAGGGGCGAAAGGGTGGGGACTCTGTGGGCGAAGGGAGGTAGGAGAAGGGGCCTCAGGGCCGGGAGCGCGGAACCGNGGGGCGGAGGCGGCCGACAGCTCCCGGGAAGTGGTGAGGGGGACGCACCGCTGCTTGTGCCAGCCCCGGGCGGAGAGTGGCCTTGCCGCGGTGGACGCGGAGTCCGCCGCCCCGGGAGCGTCGCCGCCGGCTACCCGAAGCGCAGCTCAGCGCGGCTTTGCCCCCTGGGGGAGCCCTGGGGTGATACGCACATCGATCCGCCAGCGGTCGCTCCGCTGCCGGCTGCGCTGTAACCCGCTTGACACGGGTCGGGGGACTCTTGACAAACTAACGCCCAGGGACAGGGACCCCCTCCGGCGTGACGCCGAGATCGCTTTGACAGCAGCAGCGTGCGCTTGGCTGGGCCCCCGCCTCCTCTCATTGCTTCTGTTGGCCCCGGGAGCCCCTCCCCGGGGAGACCGAGGGCCGAGGTGGGGGCAGGAGCACACAGCGCGGAGGTGGCTCTGATGCACTCAAAGGTTCCGTAACGTTCGGCGTTTCTGCAACGGGAAACGTGTCTGAGCGAGCATATAGTGCTCTGAGATGTGTGGAAGGGAGCCGGTGCCTACTGACGGATCAAAGATGGGGTCAGAGCATACCTGCGTTGTGCTGCTTGTTAGAATCAATGCTTTGGAAAATTATATATATATAATTTTTTTTATTTTTTTATGGTTTTTTTTTTTTTTTACGCTTACTTTCTTCATTGCCTAAAGTTACGGACATGGCCAGTATGGGACACCGACACAGCCTCGGTTCGAGCTGCGACCACCCGTCTCGAAATCCACCCCTCATCCCTCTCGGTGCCAGCAGAGCTTCCCAGCGAAACGCATTGATCAAAAACGTGTTAGTCGAGCACTTGCCGTGCTATAGACACTATTGGTAGAATCGACTTTATTTAGCACAGAGCTGTCTTCTCGCTGTCTGAAGGAAGGAAAATGTTCTGTTGCTGTGTGAGGCAGAGAGGTACCCGGCGGGGATTACTAAAATCTACGACAAGTCGCCAGCCCAAGTCTCGGTGGCGGTTGCGAACCGCCAGCTCCGCGCCCTTGCTGCAGCCTCGGAGCCTCCAGCTCCGTTACCGGCACCAGCAGCATGGAAAGCACGGCTACAGCAAGAACCGACACCGGTATGGGCGCGATTCCCTTGAAAATAAACAAATCGGTGGCTCTGAGCTTCTGCTGATTCTTCCTGCCAGTTCCCCACCCCAGTGATGCCCTTCCGCCACCCCGAGCAGCCAGTGACACGGGTGTATGCCCGGTTTCTCTCTTCCCTCTACTCCGCAGTCTCCTGTTACAGTAGTGGAAATTCCAATGTATAAATCGGGGAAAAACAAACGCAGGCTCATGATACTTTAAATTGGCTGGAGCTGGAAACACTGTACAGATGTATGATGGAAAGTTGCACTTTCTCCGAACTCATGAAGGCAGTCCATGAAGGGCTCTGAGGGGGTATAATAATCACAACTTTCCCCTTGTTTATGCTATTTCTAAAAACGTCACTGCGCCCAGCCTAGGGTAGGAAAGTTAGTAGCTGGTGGAAACTCCCTCTCCAAGGAGCGGGTTGTTTACGGTTACCCGTGTGTGCGCGTTGATGACGAGCGGTGATCTCCCGGCCCAGCGACTGCGGCGAGGGAGCAGCCGCTCCCGTGGGGAAATCGGGCGGGCGGGCAGGCAGGCAGGCATTCCCCAGCAGCACCTCGGGAGCTGCAGGGTTAGCTTTGCTCTGCCTGCGTGGTTGAGCTGCCTCCCTGCCTGCTTTCCCTGCCTGCTTTCCCTGCCCGCCTTGCCCGCTTTCCCTGCCCGCTCTCCCATGTGTGACGCAGCCTACTTGACGTGCGCCGCGGCCAATGGGGTGCCGCCCCCGGGGGCGTTGCTGCCGGCTGATTGGTTGGCAGGAGTCGAGCGCTGCGCAAAAACAGAAAAGCGGAGCGCTGCTGGCTCAGAAACTGCCGGCAGAGATCAGAAGAGCTGAGGCTGGGACCGGGAGCAGAGCCGGGACTGGAAGCGAGCGGCGGCGGCGGCAGCGGCGGCAGCGGCAGCAGAAACAGCAGCAACAGCAGCAGCAAGCAGAGACAGACAGACAGACACAGAAAGAGGGGCTAGACGCAAAAGCAGCGAGAGGGAAAAAAACCTGATCAGCACATCCATAAAAAGCAGAGTGATGATGATGAACATAATAATAGCAATAAAAGAAGAAAACGAAAGACTATTAACAGAAGAGAGAAAAATCTAAAATATTTAATTAAAAAGGAGGAAACCCCAGAGAAATCAGGGAAAGTTTTGCGTGGCAAAGCTATTCTCTGTCTTTTTTATACATATATGAAATCTTTTTGCGGGTTGTAATTTTTTTTTTTTTTAATTTCGCGGTTTTCTGCCTTTTTCTTGCATCTAAAGAGGGCATGTCCACCGGCTTTTCCAGCAGCATCTACCCCTCCAGCTCCCACCAGGAAGACAAACCGAGGACAATCTTGAAATATAAAAATTTCCTCCTTGGGATTTGCTGCTGCTGCTGTCTCCGCCGCCACTGCTGCTGCTGCCGCGGTGCAGTGCCAAGACTCTCGGAATAAATAAAAGCGGGCTACTGTGTATCTCTAGATACATCCAGCTAATAGCTATTATTAGTTGGACATTTATTTCGAAGATCACAGATGAAGTGGGGACGCCTGTCTTCTTCATTTGGTCAGCGTGTGAAACAATAATATTCGTAACAAAAAGGAGGGAGATNGGATGCAAGAAGATAAGACACGAATACAGCAATTACACTGGCAGAACAGAAGGTATAAAAATAGCTGGCAGACAATTCCTTTGTTCCTTGGGAGAAATTTTGGAAACTAACCTGTAAAGGTACATGAAGAAACACAGCNACACACACACACACACACATAGAGAGAGACACGCACAGGCACACACTGACTGTACTGTGTATTTTCGGAGGAGGAGGTGGTAGTGGTGATAGTATTTGGAAGAGGAGGAAGAGGTGGTGTTGGGGAGGGGGGATCTCTTTCCCCATTTGGAGATGATTGTGCTATTCCTCTTTGCCTTGCTCTGGATGGTGGAGGGGGCCCTTTGCCAGCTCCATTACACGGTGCAGGAAGAGCAAGAGCATGGCACGTTCGTGGGGAATATCGCCGAGGACCTGGGCTTGGACATTACAAAACTTTCGGCTCGCCGCTTCCAGACGGCGCCCAACTCCCGCAGCCCTTACCTGGAGCTCAACCTGGAAACCGGGGTGCTCTACGTGAATGAGAAAATCGACCGGGAGCAGATCTGCAAGCAGAACCCCTCCTGCCTGCTGCACCTGGAGGTCTTTCTGGAAAACCCGCTCGAGCTGTTCCGGGTGGAGATCGAGGTGCTGGACATCAATGACAATCCCCCCTCCTTCCCAGAACCCGACCTGACGGTGGAAATCTCGGAAAGCGCGACGCCGGGCACCCGCTTCCCCCTGGAGAGTGCCTTCGACCCCGACGTGGGCACAAATTCGCTGCGCACCTACGAGATCACCCCCAACAGCTACTTCTCCCTCGACGTGCAGACGCAGGGGGACGGCAACCGCTTCGCCGAGCTGGTGCTGGACAAACCCCTGGACCGGGAGCAGCAAGCGGTGCACCGCTATGTGCTGACCGCGGTGGACGGCGGGCAGCCCCAGCAGCGCACCGGCACCGCCCTGCTCACCATCAGGGTGCTGGACTCCAACGACAACGTCCCCGCCTTCGAGCAGCCCGTCTACACCGTGTCGCTGCCGGAGAACTCGCCACCGGGCACCCTGGTGCTGCAGCTCAACGCTACCGACCCGGACGAGGGCCAGAACGGCGAGGTGATCTACTCCTTCAGCAGCCACATCTCGGCCCGCGCCCGGGAGCTCTTCGGCATCGCACCGCGCACCGGGCGGCTGGAGGTGAACGGCGAACTGGACTACGAAGAGAGCAGCGTGTACCAGGTGTACGTGCAAGCCAAGGACCTGGGGCCAAACGCCGTGCCTGCGCACTGCAAGGTGCTGGTGCGGGTGCTGGACGCCAACGACAACGCGCCCGAGATCAGCTTCTCAACCGTCAAGGAGGCAGTGAGCGAGGCGGCGGCGCCGGGCACCGTGGTGGCCCTCTTCAGCGTCTCGGACCGCGACTCGGAGGAGAATGGGCAGGTGCAGTGCGAGCTGCTGCAGGGCGACGCACCCTTTCGCCTCAAGAGCTCCTTCAAGAACTACTACACCATCGTCACCGAAGGTCCCCTGGACCGCGAGCAGCCAGGCGGCGACGCCTACACCCTCACCGTGGTGGCCCGCGACCGCGGCGAGCCGCCGCTGAGCACCAGCAAGTCCATCCAGGTGCGGGTGAGCGACGTGAACGACAACGCACCGCGCTTCAGCCAGCCCGTCTACCAGGTCTACGTGAGCGAGAACAACGTGCCCGGCGCCTACATCTACGCCGTCAGCGCCACCGACCGGGACCAGGGCGCTAACGCCCAGCTCGCCTACTCCATCCTGGAGAGCCAGATCCAGGGCATGTCCGTCTTCACCTACGTCTCCATCAACTCCGAGAACGGCTTCCTCTACGCTCTCCGTTCGTTCGACTACGAACAGCTCAAGGAATTCAGCTTCCAGGTGGAGGCCCGCGACGCCGGCGAGGAGCCGCAGCCGCTGGCCGGCAACGCCACCGTCAACATCATCGTGGTGGACCAGAACGACAACGCCCCCGCCATCGTCAGCCCCCTGCCTGGCCGAAACGGCACCCCGGCGCGGGAGGCGCTGCCCCGCGGCGCCGAGCCGGGCTACCTGGTGAGCCGGGTGGCGGCGGTGGACGCCGACGACGGGGAGAATGCGCGCCTCACCTACAGCATCGTGCGGGGCAACGAGGCCAGCCTCTTTCGCATGGACTGGCGCACCGGGGAGCTGCGGACGGCGCGCAGGGTGCCGGCCAAGCGTGATCCCCAGCGCCCCTACGAGCTGGTCATCGAGGTGCGCGACCACGGGCAGCCGCCGCTGTCCTCCACCGCAGCCATCCAGGTGGTGCTGGTGGNGGGACACCTCACTAGACCTCACCCTCATCCTTATCATCGCCCTGGGCTCTGTCTCCTTCATCTTCCTGCTGGCCATGATCGTCCTGGCCGTGCGCTGCCAGAAGGAGAAGAAGCTCAACATCTACACCTGCCTGGCCAGCGACTGCTGCCTAGGGGCTGCTGCTGCTGCCCCTGCTGCAGTCGCCAGGCGCGGGCCCGCAAGAAGAAGCTCAGCAAGTCGGACATCATGCTGGTGCAGAGCTCCAACGTGCCCAGCAACCCGGCTCAGGTGCCGGTGGAGGAGTCGGGCAGCTTCGGCTCCCACCACCACAACCAGAACTACTGCTACCAGGTCTGCCTCACCCCAGAGTCCGCCAAAACCGACTTGATGTTCCTCAAGCCCTGCAGCCCCTCCCGCAGCACCGACGCCGAGCACAACCCCTGCGGGGCCATCGTCACCGGCTACGCCGACCAGCAGCCCGACATCATCTCCAACGGCAGCATTTTGTCCAGCGAGGTAAGGTCCAGGCTTCCGCCCCCCCCCACCAGCCCCTCCCGCCTCCAGGTAGGCGCTCGGGACCCTTGGGGATCCTTGGGGACCGCCACGGGCCGGCCGTGTACGCCGCTGCACTGCGGGCGTTCCACAGCCCCGTGTCGCTTTCCCGAAGCTCTCCCCCTCCTTTCCCAGGATGGAGAGCACTTCGCTTCCTCCTCCTGCCCTCTTTTCCCTTTAATTCCTCCGCCTCTCTCCTCGTTGGCGTCTAACGTTCAGGAGGATTCAGCGACAAGCGAGGGAGACGTGAGTGCGGGGCAGTCCCCTACCCCGCCTCCCAAATCTCTCT
The DNA here is from genome assembly GCA_013399775.1 of Semnornis frantzii. Taxonomy (NCBI): domain Eukaryota; kingdom Metazoa; phylum Chordata; class Aves; order Piciformes; family Ramphastidae; genus Semnornis; species Semnornis frantzii. The sequence goes on along the minus strand of VWYK01039526.1, from coordinate 18,837 downwards.
GCCCCCGGGCTCAGCAACTCCTTCAACCGAGCCTGTAAAGAAAGTCCAATTCTCCGCCCCCCAGCGCCTATGAATGAAGCTGGCTCTGGCCGGGAAGCGCCGGGCCACAGAGCCCCTCCCCAGCCGTTAGCTGCTGGAGGATCTCTTGAGGGTTACCAAGGCAGGGGAAGGGGATAGGGATGCTGCTTTTCATAGGGTAGCTGCAGCCAGCAATGGAATTGGTATGAGGAGTAATCACCGGGTTTTCTGAAGCAACATTTTAAAACTGCCTCTTTTTTTTTGTTGTTGTTTTTTCCTTCCTGAAATCTCTGCATGTACAAGTAAGGCTTTGGGGGGAACCCCCCTCTGGGACTGTGACAGTCTCTACAGTTAGCAGGAACTTTAATTAATTTGTAATTTTGGGTTTATTAATTGCCTTTTCTTTACTGTATCTGAACAGCTCTTTATAACCCAAAGCTGAGTTCACAAAGGAAAAGCGTCAAGAGTTTTCCATGAAGCTACATGCAGCCACTTAATGTCCTCTCCTGTGAAACATGTTGCCTGTACTGTGTTATCTAGCGTGTAGAGAATATCAAAGCACATGCCGTGCCATAACACCCCTCTGTTAATCACTCTCTGCTGGCTTAGCTCATACATGCTCTCAATCCCTCCCTGCCTGTGCACTAATGAAAACAACACATTCTTCCTTAAACATCAGTACTGGAAGCCTTACCCAGGCCAGCCTGGCAAAGGTGGTTTGAATGGTGTTTTCTAAAGCATTAAGCTTTGGAGTAAAATGTCTAAGATTAACTTCTCTTCAAAATGTCTATAAAACTCTGTCTTCTATTTCCTTTTTAAGGACTTGAGGGTATCTCAGTGTATTTGCTTCCTGAGGGTGCAGTAACTGTACTGTCCTCCCTTATTTTTGTACAGTGGAATTAAAAACAGACTGAAGACTACACTACAATAAGTTTGGGTTTGGTTTTTTTGGCTTTTTTTTTCCCCCTCAGACTAAGTAGTACACAACTCTAGAAATAGTTCTTCTGAGTTGTGTGCGAGTCTTTGTGAGGCTTGACAGCGTGCTTTGTGAGAAAACGTGTCAGAATCTCATCCCAAAAAACTCAGGAAAAAAAATAAATCTCCCATGCCTTCCCATCTGTGAAAGGAAGAGCTGAGGGTTTTTGTTTTTTTTTCCCTTGCATACTAGAAACAGATTGTGTAGGCCTACTTGCAGCTAAACATGACCATTTATAGTGAATAGAGTGAGATGCTCTGGGATTATTTTCTGATGCCACTTGCAGAAACATTGAGAGTTAAAATATTTCCCAATGTTGTCTTTTTTTTTTTTTTTCCTAGACAAAACATCAGCGTGCTGAGCTCAGTTATCTAGTTGACAGACCCCGACGAGTAAACAGGTATGAGCTGAGGCCTCGCTTTCCCAATGCATGCTTTAGCAAGTCTAAGTGGGGTGCAGAAACTTGTTTACAGCACGTGTAAGATCCTAGCAAAGCAGGAGGAAATGGAATGTATGTGGATGTATTAAGTAAAATGCTTTTAACGAAATGAGGTTGAGTTAGGGCTTCTCTGAACTGGTTTCAAAACCAGCCAAAAAGAGAACAAAATCTCGTTTTGTATTGGTCTAAAGCATGTTTTAAATACTTGCAAATGCTTCTGGAGGGTCTTCCAGAAAACATTGGGCTCTTGGAATTAAAATGGAGCTATCCAGCAGAGGTCAATGGTACCAAATTATTTATACCAATTACGTGAAAAGCAGGCAGGGACAGTAAATACTTACTGTCCGTTTCAGCTAGCCTGCCGGGGTCTGGAAAGGCCACTTTATGGTGGGCAGAGCAGCTCTGCAGAGCAGTGCAGCAGGCAGGAGTGGGTAAATGCAGCACCGTGTTTGGCCATGTGATGGCAGAAGAATGTTTTATGAGTTCCTCTTTCATGTTTATTCTAATGTAAAGATGTTTCTGTGTCTAGTTCTGCATTCCAGGAAGCAGACATAGTAAGCTCTAAGGACAGTGGTCATGGAGACAGTGAGCAAGGAGACAGTGATCATGATGCCACTAATCGAGGTCAATCCTCTGGTAAGTCTGATAAGAGAATGGAAATAGTAGATCTTTAAGTGGGCAGCCTAGAAGGAGCAGATACTTAGAGGAATATAATGCAAGAGTGGCATAAGTAATGTGAGCATATTGCATGAGAGGCTGGGTTTAAGTCAGCTTGCTACTACAGTTACCTGGGCAAGGAGGCAATTTTCAAGCCCTTTCATTCATGGGGCAGTTAATTTTGTTCATTTGGCTGGGGGTGGTATCTTATTCTGCATCATTTGCCATAGCAGAACCTCTTTGCACATTAAACCAGAGTTATTGGTAACATTTTCATAGTGCTTTCCCCCCCCCCCCCCCCCAAGACTAGATCTGCAGAATCTCAAAGCATTAAGTGATTTTGTTCAGTAGGCACTTTATCTGGCATGGCAGTGTGAAGTGCAGTGAGAGTTCTCAAGGGAAAGAATGAACCTAGTGATTGAATGACAGCCAGACCGTGAGGATTTTCGCTGGGGATCAATGGAGACATATTGGGTGCTCTGAATGTGTAATACCTTAGCAGTTTTGGAGGCTTGTTTCTTAATTCAGATTGAGGCACCACACACTCTAAGTGATCCTCATGTTAATAAGGTTAAGGTAGTCTAAAGTGCATTTCTTTCAGTCCTGACAAAGCAAAGACATGGTTTAAAAGACTGTGATTTGAATCACCTAGAAAAGGTGTACATTGCAGCGGTATTCCCATGGGTGCAGCTTACTGCCTTTGCTCTCATACTGTCAGTTTTCCTCTGAAAGGGACGTTTGTTTGGAGCCTATGCATTAGAATTCGTTCTCACCCTCAGACTGCATTTTAGCCACAAATGCTTGTGCTTTCTTCCCTGCCAGTCTCCAAAAGGTCTGGCATGTCTTGATTCAATGCAGTGATTTCTTTCTCCTTGCTTCCTCTGTGCTCTATCATGCCTAAGGTTTTGCTACAAGTGTGTCATACAAAATACTGCTCAACTCAGCCTCCAGTCATACATTTTCCTTCCCCTCCCTGACCCCTGTTTTAGAAGATACCAGGGCAAGGGACTCAACTGTTAGAGCAGTGCTGCCTCACCCGCCTGCTCTCTTAACAGCCTCTATTTTCTTGCTGCTGTAGCCACTGTGCCCTTAACGATGGGAAACCCAGGCACCAGGGGAAGAGGAGGCTGCTACAGGGCCCCTTTATATTGCTGCAAGTCATTAATATGCAGACCTAATGAGACTCGAGAAGAGCCAAGAGTCTCCGGAGCTCCCTGCTTCTTGCAGGGCTTCATGCTAAGTGAACAGAGTGTCTATTTTGTGTCTGGGAACCTGACAACAAACCAGGTCTTGCCAGAAGTTTACATCTGAACACAGAGCTTCTTTCATTTTTGCCCTATATATGGCGTATGATTTATTGTTGTTTTAAAAAGCCATGTATTTAGCCTCCCCCCCACACACACACCCTTTCTTTCACACTGTTTCTGATGCAGCAATCAGTGCTACTGAGTTATAAAAAGCTCCCTCTCCTCCTGCCCTCCCTGCATTCCTCCTTTTTTTTTTTTCCCTTTTACGCATTTTACTGCAGCAGTCATCTCAGTGAACATTTCAATCAGCTTAGTCCCTCAACATAATGAACCATAATAACAAAACAGGAGAGAAAAGAATAAACATCTGCAGAAGGGACTGGATTTGACTGATGGTGGGAATATAATCATATAGTTGCACATCAACTGAAAGCTATTTTGTTTTAGATGCATTCAGTGCTGTTATTGTCGTGCCTCTGCTCTTTATTCTCTCTCTCTCCATTTTAAAAGTAGTCTGTCTCAGATAGGAACACTGGAACTACTGTCAAAGTTGGCATTAGTCCTTAGCTGGGTAAATTCTTCATTTTCATCGTTTCTGTTTGATCAAGCTAGGGGAAAAAAAAATCTATACCTAAAGATCACTAATCTTTAAAGAATCTTATGTGATTTATCAACTTCTGTGTCTTCAATGGCGATTACTTATGAAGTAATGATAGGTAACAATTAGGTTTGGTCTCCTCACAAAAGTGTGAAGAGAAACCTGAAGTACACAGAACTTCCCAATCAATACATTGGTGCTGTGATCTGAGAATAATTTGCATGCACAAGTTTTTAAAGGCCAGTTCCAAATAATTTGCATGCACAAGTTTTTAAAGGCCAGTTCCAAATAATTTGCATGCACAAGTTTTTAAAGGCTAGTCCCAAATTGGTGTTTAAATACAAATCTCTGTTGAAACTGCTTTGATCTTATACATACATATATATATGTGCATACATATATATGTACATACATATATACATATACACACATACATACTATATATATTTATATATTTATACATGCATAAACATTTGTACATAGATATATGTGTACATATATGCACACACACACACATATATACACACACACATGTATATATATAGACACACATATACATACATATATATATGTGCATACATATATATGTACATACATATATACATATACACACATACATACTATATATATTTATATATTTATACATGCATAAACATTTGTACAGAGATATATGTGTACATATATGCACACACACACACATATATACACACACACATGTATATATATAGACACACATATACATACATATATATATATGTTCTTACATGCATACATACATAATATAGTCTTCCTGGAAGGTTTGGGCTGAATCCTGCTGTTGTGATACAAAGAACATACCCCTTGGCCTCACCAATGACAAGATAGTTTGGTAGAAATACTTCACTCATTTTCTTAGGTTTTGGTGATGGATTTTATGAGAGAAAAGAAAAGAAAACAAAAAAAACAAAGGAGCATAAATCTTGATTTATCCTGAATAACTAGAGGAAATACCTGAGGGAATGTCTTCTCAGTTTTTCCTTTTTATAGAGCACTCTGCTGCTCTATAATTGATTTCTGTAATACTGAAGGAAAACATACTGGTTGATAACATGGCAGAATTTTGGGCTGTTTTATTTCAGGATGCTACTTCATACTGTGCAGCATTCTATTTGTTTCCAAAAACACTGAGTAGATCATTCAAATAAAGCTCACTACCAGTTTCAGTCAGCAGCATGTTCTGCTGCAAAGCATCTTTACAGCTCCGTACATGAGTTCTGTTGCTGTCCTGTGGCACACAAGTAGCTATGTGCCATGGTCTAGTTGATTAGATAGGGCTGTGTGATAGGTTGGACTGAGTGATCTTGGAGGTCTCTTCCAACCTGGTTGATTCTGTGACTCTGTGATTCTGTGACTCTGTGATTCTGTGACTCTGTGATTCTGTGACTCTGTGATTCTGTGATTCTATGATTCTATGATTTTGGGTAGTCCATTGCTAGCTAAGCTAACTGTCAGAAGTCAGTCATTAATTGAGAAGCAAAACATGCAAGATAGAAGTCTATCACATTGTCACAGATTTATTCTGCACACTTATTTAGTGAAAATTCTGAAGTAAGCTGTTGTGTGTGTCACAAAAATGTTTTGTTATGTTCTGAAATAAGATCCGAGTTCAGCTTTCCACAAAATAGATTTTTATTAATAATGATTGAATCATGGCTTCAAGGTAAGAGATTCATATTGTTTCCATTAAAGTGCCACCTGCATCCCTCATAATTAGCCACATTCTTATCTGCCTTAACATCCACCAAGTGTAAAAGCAGCAATCTACCTTTAGGGGGAATGGCAGGTAGTAGGATACTTGAGCCTAATTTATGTGGATTGTAGTCATTTCATTGGGTAGGGTAGGATCTAAACCTTTTTGGAAAACGACTTTCCAAAGGTGAGGAAGCACAGGACTTTTTTGGCAAACCAAAGAAGAGCTTCTCAGCCCCTAAGTGTGGCTTTTGCTCACTCACGCTCTTCTATGTCTGAAAACCATTGAGATAAAAGCTGCTGTTTGTTGTGGAACAAATGCAACTAGCCCAACACTACTACCTATTATTAACACACTCTTTCAATTGTGTTCTGTAGGAGTAATCTGTAGTGTGAGGTTAGTTTATTTCCCATGCTTGATTAAACTCTTGGCCTCCCTTGTGAAACTGCCAACTTGGGTGCCAATTAATACCCTCTGTGTGTGTGTATGTTTAAATTGTATGATTAGACACCTGTCCTGAAAGATTTGGACTCATGCCATCAACCTGTTTCGTGTGGTTGCTCACTAGCTACTCAGCCTTCTCAAGCTGAACCTGCAGAGTTCTTCATTACCTTTGCTTCACCTTCTTTCACTAAATTGGCATGTTCTCTCAGAGGCACTTCAGGAAGGAATATCCAAGATGTGAAGCTAAAGGAAATGCACTGTTGTGTCTATGCTACAGAATGCATAGCTCCATAATCTGCTTCATGCAGTACTGGACAGTTGCTTTGGTGACCACTTGAGACCTGAAATTAGGCTTCCACCAGCAGCTTTGGTGACCACCTGAGACCTGAAATTAGGCTTCCACCAGCAGCTTTGGTGACCACCTGAGACCTGAAATTAGGCTTCCACCAGCAGACTTTATGAAGGGAATTGATAGGAGTCTAATAGAAAGGCACAGGGCAAAATGTTGCCTCACACCTTTTGGGTACAGATTAGGTAAACCATGAGAGGGTTGGTATGCATTATTTCAGAAAAACTGTGAGATTTCAGTTCTCCCAAGGAGGACTTGAGAAGTCAGATGGATTTCAGTGATAAAAGGCCAGAGGAAAGTAGTATTGCTTCTGAGCCTGTGCAGAGTGACAGCTAAATCCTGTTTTGAAGATGACTTGGGCTAAGAGTCTGTCTTGGCTAGAGAGTAAATATGAAAATAGCTTATAACAGTGCTTTGACTCATGCTTAGAGTGGTTTCTTGTTCTTTTTTTCCACCTCCTCTTTCTTTGGGCTGCTTGCTTAATAATGTTCACATCTCACTGGTCCAGATAGGGCTTTGAAGTTGAGATTTGGAAGAGCTGAATATTGAAGATGTTTGAGTCTTTATTCATGTTCTCATGCAGATGAAGTCAGCTTTATTCAAGGCAGCACACCAGTTATTTAGCAAGAAAGAATGATAATCACTCCTTTCCATAAAGTCCAGTTGTTCAGTAGATAAAGTCTTCTACAAAGGAGGTTAACATCATTATCCTTATTTACTGACACAAAACATGAATCACAGAGAAATGAATAATTTGCTCAAGGGTAATCTAAGCAAATGCCCTGGTAGTGGAGCTCTGAAAAGGAGCCATTGTGCCCTGTGTCACACCTATCTTGCAGCTAACTGGCATTTTGTTAGAAAAACTTTCATAAGCAAACCAGAAAATGCTATTTAATTCCAAAAATAGGGAAAAAATGAAACATTGGAGGGGAAAGGTCCTTCTAATAACAAAACTGCAAACATTTAACTTGTATTTTTGCTTTTTATTACAGCATTTACTCAGTAATGGAGATCAGTATGTTCACTCATTGCTCTACAGGCTAGATGTATGGCTCTTCTGCCTTAATTAAATTGAGAAAAAATACATTATTTAAAAATGGTTCTAGGCCTAATTTTTGCTTTGATCTAAACTGTCTTTCAAACCAATTAGAATTCACACACAAAGAAATTTTGATTTTTCTCCTGTTGAAACATGAAAAGGAAGCAGGTTGGTGATGTGCTGCAGAAGTGCAGCACCACCAAGTATCCAAGCAAAGCACCCGAGTTCAGGCACTTCAGGTGAAGATAAACAGACTTAATGTTGAACTCCTTTCCGAGTTTCTGGTTTCTTTTGAGGGAGGAGTCTGGGCTTGTTCTCCTTCCAAATCTGCAAAGCTGAGGTTTTGTGAGAGCTCATATTGAGGTCCCTTACATTCTATGATTCTATAATATTGCCCACTGGCCTATCTGGTAATAAGACATGAATAAAAACAGGAATGAACTTGGAGGAGTGGCCTTTGCTAAGGACTTTTAAGTGCATTCTGTATTGGAGTAGTGAACTGTTTGTAATTTCTTAGCACTTCAGTGCTCTCTACTATCTGTTTGTACCCACAAAGGACATCTGAAATTGGTGATTCAGAGTCACCTTTAAAATCTCAGTTTATCTGCATGCAAAGTCTAATGTGATAACAAAATGAAAAATAGAGAGCATTCTTCTTTAATGTAGATTTGCAATTATGATGGACAGCTTAGTTCTGAAGGTTCATATATATAACCAGATTTATGAGGGAGATGAGATGGAAGTGTTAAACTGCTGATCATTCCTTTCTGTTACAAATCAAGAACGTGATTCCTGGTGCATGTGAAGAAGTTTTGTGCTGAATGTTAGGCTTTGTTTGGCATTATATTTCCTTCCTCCTTGGAGAAGAGCAAATAGCTTTTCCTTTCCTTGCTTTTTTCCTGTTGTTCAGTTAGAAACAGGTAATTCTGTACAGGAAGAAAGGTGGAGGAAGATTGGCCAGCTTTCATACATACCACAGTCAGTGTAAACATGCATAGCTGCCCAGAGATTTCAAAGTCAGGCAGCTAATTTGAATTTATTTTCTGCACCCACTTAACTCTTGGGGAATGTTGTGACTGATTCAAGTTGGAACAATACCCAGCCCAAGCCTCCCTGAACAGTTTGTTCCCACTCTAAACAAGCATTTACATTCTAGCTGTGTGTTCTAGCAATACATGTTAAAATGCTGATGTATATGTATATAAAATTACTTTCTTTTCCAAGTTCTCCTCTTCAAAGAGGAGGAAAGTTTGTCACACAAACTTATATTTGAAATCCCCTGCATTCATGACTTTGTTTATTCAAAATCTTGATTTATAGTGGCTGTAACATCTCTTTTATAATAAGCTGTTATATAATACCATTCAGTGCACTGCAGCAGACAAGCAGTATTCAAAAGGGAACTAGAAAAAAAATAATATCTGGATAGAGACATTTTGCAGTTTAGCAGCTGAACTGAAAACAAAATAGTAAAATGGAGGGCAATTTCCCAGGGAAAATAAAGAACCCATGAAAGGGGAAAAAAGAAAAACCTATCTTTGAAAAAAATATATATCTTAAGCTCAATATTATTATAGTATCTCCCTCCCCACTGACTGAAGAATACATTTTAATATTTATCTATAAGTTTTTCTTTGCCTTGCTGTCTTTCAGGAAATATTGAATGAATATGGTCACTGGTACACTGCTGGCAAAATGTTAACTTGTAATCATTTTCCCCTTAAAAGTGGGGTTATTTGTTGTTTACATGTAACTTGGCTGGGAAGCCTGAAAATGGAAATAACCATTTGGTGCTGTCACTTAAGTCTTCTGAATGGCAAATAGTTGGATTCGTAAAATGCATCTTTCCTCTCGTAAGAGAGACATTTTGACACGTGAGATACACAGACAGAAGGTTTTTATAGACATCATTATATATTAATTTCTTTCTGGGAAGCCTGTATCTGAATCTTCCTTTGCAGTCTTTGATAGCTACTCCCACTGCAGAATTAAGAACTACACAATCTGTGTGCCTTGCCCGATGATCCTCATCCTGATTCCTTAATCGCATCTGCAGTTCACGTTCGCATTCTTCAGCAGTTCACTGATCAGTAATTTATTTCCTCACTTCTGCATGCCAATTATCTGTGCAAAGTTCTAATCAAAACTGGACCTAGCATGGTGTATGACTTAATTTAAAATTAAAAACTCATTATAAAGAGAGATTAATCTGAGATGAAAAGCTCTTTTTCTTTCTTCATATGTATTTTTTTTCTTCTCTAAGTGACTGCATTTAGTACTCAAGCACTTGTTGATAGCTCAGAAAGATGCTTGCTGAAGAGGCTGGGTTGTGGAGTGTGAGACACTGCATAGATGTTACTAATGTAAGTCAAATTATGGTTCAAAACAGTGGTAGGATTCTTAATACTAATCCTCACATTGGAGTTGAAGTTAATCCAGTCCTTCGCAGTGTTGGCTGGTGAATGAAGCTGCATTACAGGAATCTTCTTACAGCTGCTCCAAGGTTTTGGGTTTTTTTCCCATTTTCTCTTGCAAGTGGTGTCTTTTTTTTTATTTTTTTTTTTTTTTTTT
>VWYK01039525.1:142997-172654 GCA_013399775.1 Semnornis frantzii | reverse complement strand
CCCCCCCCCCCCCATATATAAAAGCCAACACAGAACAAAAAGGCCTGTCAGCAAAGAAAGGTAGGCTCACCTAACTGGGGAAAGGAATTTATTTATTTTTATTGACAATTTCAACGACTATTTCTCAATCATAAAAGTAAAAAGCACCAGCTCAGCGACTCAGCCCATCATTTCTGTTTAGCTTTTTATTTGTGCCAGGAACTCTTTGGAGATGCAATATCTTGTTTGCAGAGACACCCTAGTGGCAACATGACATTACTCAAACCACCAAACGAGGCTCATGCAGAGAATGCAGACTTCTCCTGCAGCACCTCCAGCCCTTTATGGATCTCTCCGCGTACCCTAGGGTTCCTCTGCTTCCCCTTCACCTCAGCCTGCCCCATTAACACTCACTCCTGGCTTTAACGTTTAGGGAAGATGAGCGAAGCTTCACTTCAAAGCAAATGCTGCCATTGTCTAGCAGGTAATTATTAGCCATTGCATCTAATTATTATTATCATTTTTACTATTTATTTTCTGACAGATGCCCTCCTGGCGTTCTGCCTCACTGAGGTCCATCTTGAGTACTGCCTTCAGTTTTGGGCTCCCCATTTTAAGGGGGACAGGGATCTGCTGGAGAAGGTCCAATGGAGGTCTGTGAAGATGGTTAGGGGAGTGGAGCACTGCCTGNTCTCTGGAGCCTTTCAAGGCCTGTCTGGATGTGTTCCTGTGTGACCTGAGCTAGATTGAATGGTCCTGCTCTGGCAGGGAGGTTGGACTGGATGATCTCTTTGGGTCCCTTCCTAACATCCTGTGATCACAAACAGCACCCTAAAGCACTATAGGATGTATCCATACCTGAATTACATGCATGCCACTCATAATTCACTGGCCCAGGAGCTTCTAAAGGCTAGGTTCATAGAATTAGTCAGGAGTCAAAGGATGCATGAAGGAATGAAAGGAACCCACTGGGATTTGCCAGATAAGCAGTCTAGTTCCCAGATCCCAGCAGAGCTAGCGAGGGCCAGGCACCTATTCTGTAAATGCACTGGATGATCCTGGGTTTGAGTGCCTTGGTCCTTCCACAAGGCTGGCAATGGGCTTATCCCCACCCAAGAGGCCAGCACTGGACTCAATATACAGCAGTGACCATACAGTATGCAGCCATGGGCTGGTTCAGTGGTGGACCCAGCAGTGCTGGGTTAATGATTGGAGTCAATCATCTTAAAGGTCTTTTCCAACGTGAACGATTCCACTATTCTGAGGCAATTCACAAAGCACTGAGCAAAGGTGAGCCCCATCTGGGAGCATGCAGATCAAACCCTTTCACTCAACGTCTAGAGGTGGCCAGTTAGCACAGATAAATTAGAAACTGGGAAACAGCAAGCAGCTTGCAGGAATACATTGCTTTTAGGCAAGGCTCTTATCAGCTTCCCAGAGCGAGTTCGTTTGGCCACAGCGGATAATAAACTCAGTGTTGTGCTACCTTGGCATCTGTGCTCTCACACGGAAGCGAGGCAGATTCTCCACTCCCATTTGCACTCCTACCCTAACAACAGCACGGGTGTCAGGTGTCTGCAAGCTAAAGGCTTCCCTGGCTGTGGCACGACACCAGAAGCATATGCAATGAGACTGCACCTTCTGTTCACACTCCGGCAGTAATCCCGCGCAGGCAGGTTTGCTGTTAACCTCCCTAATGGAAAGTCTGTTCGAGGCCTTGTTGGCTTTGCCTCAGTTGAAGTATTATCTGCAAAGATGCAGACTGTTGATTTGTGGGCATCCTCTAAAGGGAGAGCTGCAGAGATTCAAAAGAAAGCCTGCAGCCAGCAGAGGAAGGTGAGTTTTGCCTAAAGACAGGCCAAGGCTCTTAGATATGATTCCTGTGGAAAAAAATAGCTGCCTCCAGCTGGCTTGGGGAGAGGGGGGAAAGAAGAACTTGTCTCAACTTAATTACAAATGTACTTTTCTTTCCTGTCTTGCCACCCCTGCCCCTCACCCCCTGATAAAATGAGGGTAAAAAGCCCTGCAAATGGCAATATCCAATATTCATTAGTGGCTTGTGAGAGAGACAGAGACACACAACTCATTACTGGGTTCTTCACCTTTACCCTTGACAATGGTTATTTACATAATAACCTGACCCTTAGGTTACTCTTCATTAACAAACACATGTGCAAACATAGAAGCAGCTGGCTACAACTCATAAATATATATTGTTAACCTTGGCTTAGAAGACTTACTTTCACTTACCAAAGAAAAAATAAAAAGGAGACACTATTTTGCATAGCTATTATCTTCTAACCTCAGTAAATGGTACAATGAGCCAGAGGCTGGGCACAGAGCGGGCTGTGCTGGAGGAGACTTGTGCTTGCAGGATACAACACCACAGCTAGCATGGCTCTTCATGAAAATCAGCTCCTTGGGTGTTGTTCCTGCCTGAAGCATCTTCCTCTGCCCTGTGGGGCACTATCCCAGCTGGGAAATGAGGCAGAGACTATTGATGCTGGAGGTGAGTTGGCCCAGCTCTTCTATTCCCTAAATCTTTTGAGGATACCAGCTGAGCTCAAGCATGGTGGGATAGTGTGCAAAGATGGACCAGAGTGGGGAAGGACCTTTCCAGAGAAGCAAGTTTGTCAGCTAACAGTAGTGGTGCAAAAGTGTCAGGCTCCAAGTGGAAATATTCCTGTGCAAGATCTTGCAGACCAGGATTTAGAGTTTTCATTCATGTTTGTGAAGGCACCTAAACCAGTTTCTGAGGCTTCAATTTCATCATACAGGTTGGTCTGACATGGATGAAATCTGCCTGTATCTTAAGCCATGTAACACCCCTGAGCAGAAGGGACGATACCCTGGAGTTTTCCGGATGATGGGCAAGTTTTCACTCAGATCAGCTGCAACAGGTCAGCTCCATCTGTCTCAAAGCATTGCTCAGCATCATTTCTCACAACACATTCCTCAAAGTCTGTTACCATATTCCCCAAACATAGACCCAAGAGTTCTGCTCACCCAGAGGTTTATGAGGTTTCAGTATATACTTCAGTGACCACATAACCCACACTCATTCCTAGTAAAGTACCATTATCACTGCTTGCAGGAGGCCAGCCTTTGTTTTGGCCACAGCTTTGTGACCAGAGGGTGTCACACAGATCATAGAACTGATTTAGCTGGAAAAAACCTTTAAGATCATCAAGTCAAACCATTCTTTAACTCTACCAAGTCTGGTGCTAAGCCATGTCCCTCAGCACTGCACCTCTGCCTTTTTTTCAACACCTCCAGGGATGGGGATTCTACCACCTCCCTAGGAAGCCAGTTCCACTGCTTGGTAACCCTTTTAGTGATGATAACATATCCTATTTTTAAATGCCCCTGACCCTGGCTGTAAACAGGCAGATGACAGCAGGACCCTGGTGCTCAGGCTCTACCAGAAATCAAGCATATTTATAAAGGTGGGACCTTTTGTTTGTTTTGGGTAGCAGATGTTCCTCAAAGAACCATATCCTCATCAGCCTGCACCTGGCAATGGTACAGCAGATTTGCAGGGCTATGAATACTCTCCATCAGCTGCTGACAGAGGCCAAATCTGCCAGCACTCTGTGGGTGCAGGATGGGCTTCCTGGGCCACACTGTGATCGTCCTGCATTTCAGCTCCTCTCAGTTCTGATATTTGCTCTTTCTTCAAGTCTTGTCCTGTCCCAGCCTAGATGCCCAGAAGGAGGCATTTTGGAGGTTGTGAGCAGAGAGAATAGTAGCTATGGGTCTGTCTCCAGTTTGACATTTGGGAAACAAAGGAATTGCTTAATGAGAACTTAAATGAGGATAAGATGCAATTGAAACAGAATTATAGATAGTGTTTACAGAGCACAAATGTTAATTGTGTTTATGTATCGCAACCTGAAATTAACAACTCGGCGCTGCAAGATCTTGCAAGAAAGCCAAACCTTGCTGTTCCAGGCAGTCTGTATTATCCACCACAAATCACTCAGAAGCCTTTTTACCTATTCACTCAGTATTTCCAAACCAATTACTAGCTTACACTTTGCAAAGCAGGCTGACACTTGGGGTTTCAGGCAGGGACTTCCTTCAGTCCCACTACCAATCCAACTATGTTTTAATTTAGTGAAGAGGGAAAGCATATAATTTTTTAGCTCCAGGGAAGCCAGAGGCAATCACAAATATCCCTTGAGCTGAGTCAAATTCTTCAGTTTATAGAAGCAGCCCATTCTATTGCAATAATTGGACTTTAGTGTCCCTTTCGTTTAAAGAAACAATAGCTGATCTGGAGAGCTGATGGCTTGGACACAGGGTGTTTCACCTCTGGGACCCAAGTCAGAGGCTTAACTATAATTGGAGGGACCCAGAATAGCAAGTGTCTCACTTGCATGGAAATAATAACAACAAATAAATAAATAATGTCAGGAGCAGACTTCCCAGGGCAGTGGTGGAGTCACCACACCTGGAGGGATCCGAGAACTGTGTTCAATGTGGTATTGAGGGACATGGTTTAGTGGTGGACTTGGCATTAGCTTGGTTAATGGTTGAACTCAATGATCTTAGAGGGCTTTTCAAACCTAAAGGATCCCGTCATTCTGTTCTATGAAAACAACAATAATGATTACTAAAAGCAGAACAACATGTCAGAGATCATCCCCCACAGCTGGGCCTTCCTTAGCTTTTGGCATCTGGATGATGCTACCCCTAGGCAGATCTTGGAGACATACAGCTTCAGGTTAGTGAAGCAGAGATGGTGAAGGTTGAAGCTTTTGCACAGGGACAAGAACTGCTGTGACCACCAGTGAGGCTGAATACACAAACCTGTACAATACCTCTGCACCACTTCAGAACAAAAGGGACAGCATCTGTAACTGGAAGGCTGGCCAAGAGAGATGCCCTTGGAGATTAAATGAGCAGATGGGACCTATTGTCCTTAGGTAAGGTTGATGATACTCATTAGAGAGTAAGCCCAAGAAATTAAGCTTCTTTCAATATCAGGGTGATAGTTGAGCTTCAGAGCAAAGTGGAGAGGCTGAGCAGGATTCACAACAAGCTTCCTACCACGCAACAGCAGGACAAGCACCACCACCACACTGTGCCTCCTGCAGAAGTGACTTTAATTGCACTGCAGGCAGTGATTAGAGAGGCCTCGTCCCATCCACACCGGTGCACAAGGAACTGGGGAGATGAAGAGACACGGCTGGGGTCCTGCAGGGAGGCTCTGTGGTGGCCTTGGGAGGAGAAGGCAGCTCTCCTCAGCGTGCACCAACAAGCCACGCTTCCCTCTGCGCCCGGCAAATGTCAGCCCCAAATTAGATACAGTAGTGGTACTTATAAATCCGAGTTAGAAAATGCCATCATGTATTTTTAATCCACCCGCCTCGTCACTGCATAATAAAAGGAAAGGATTGCCTGGTTTGACTGGCATTTGTAAGTAGCATGTGAAAGGGGCTAATAGAGGGAGAAAATTAGCTGCATTTATCATCTTAACTACATTCATATTATACTCACGATGCAATTGTTTAAAAATTGCGCTTTTAGAGCAGGTCCTTTGCAAAGTTTAAGCATTCCAAACAACCTCGATTCATTCTCAGAGCAAACATTACCTTAAAAAGGATTTATTCTGTCGCCCTCCTGAACTGCCAAAGGGATGGACTTTGCTTTCTGGAAAGTGAAGTCAACAGCAAAGCCACTTACAACGCAGGGCTTGCGGCTTATGTCAGCTGGAGCGGGTCCAGAGGAGGGCAATGAAGCTGGTGAGAGGCCTGGAGAATAAATCTTATGAGGGGTGACTGAAGGAGCTGGGGATGGTTAGTTTGAAAAAGAGGAGGCTGAGGGGAGACCTCACTGCTGTCTACAGCTACCTGAAAGGACGTTACGGAGAGGTTGGTGTTGGTTTCTTCTTACAGGTAATCAGTGACAGAACAAGAGGGAATGGCCTCAAGCTGTGACTGGAGAGGTTTAGACTGGATATTAGGAAAAAAAATTCCCAACAAGAGTGGTCAGGCACTGGAATGGCCTGCCCAGGGAGGTGGTAAGATCACCAACTCTGGATGTGTTTAAAAGTTATTTGGATGTGGTGCTTGGGGATATAGTTTAGGGTGAACCTTGTAGAGTAGGATTATTGGTTGGACTTGGTGATCTTTCCAACCTGAATGTTTCTGTGATGAAGTTTGGAGGCAGGGGAGAAGTGGAATTTGAACCTATTCAGTATTTGAACAAAACCCTACAGAACCTTCCCTCTGAAACACACACACAGAGTTTAACTACTATTTCAAAATGTGTGCATTTTGAGGTGATTTTTTAAAAAATAGCTTTGACCACCCTCCTAATTTCACATCATTGCTCAGCATTTAAGTCATGGCAGCAAGCAGTAGGTTTTAATGCCAGATGACAACACCAGGCTGGAAACTCTGCAATATTTTTAATCAGTTAGGTCATCTGTTACTCAGCAGTAATTGAGACATAATACCTAACTCATAGCCAATTCCCATTTATGATGCAATGAAAACTTCTAGGAGGGAGAAAACAGCAGGAAAATTCAAGGGTATGAAAGCAGGCACCCAAGGTCCCCATGGTACAGCTGAGAAAACCTGACCTAGAGGGGCACAGATATCACATAACATATCACATAAATAACTAAACACAGCATTAACAGACCACTTAATTTTAGGCCATACTGTGATAACTTAGAGGTTGTTCAGTGCACTGTCCTGATATAAATCTATTTAAAAGCTACTCAGTGGCTCTGTGTGAAGGACTACACACTCACAAAGTGTCACCATTTTCTACAATAATGATTTGTTCCATGTTAATTCTGCACTATTTTCACTGGCCACACCAAGGGATATTTCTGAACTGACTCCATCCTCTAACTCTAATTTTTTTACTATGCCAAACCCATGCAAACTTAAAAATAATGGAAACAGAAATTCCTCCAGAACTTACTGCTGGTGTTTGTGCAAAGCTCCTCCAGTCTGTGCCAGGCTTTGTGCACAGCTGAGGACATGGCTCTACAGCTCTAGTACCTATGGTCCTCTCCCAGCACAACCTAGAGAAAACATCCTTCAGTGGGAGGCTTCAGCCTAACATTCCCACTTCTGGAGGCCTGGATTCTGTTCTCCCACCATCTGCCCCTGGGCAATTTCCTCCCCCACTAGTTTTTATCATTTCTTGTGATCTCAGGATGACCTGAGAATTTATTCTGCTGCTGAGGTGTCTCCTCTGCACACTGAGAGGAGGAGACAGTGCTGTGAAATGAAGTCATGCTGCCAGTTCTGCTAATAGGAACTGTGGGGATAGATGGAGCTTGATGGTCTCCAGGAGTGGTCCTGGCAAATCTGCAGTTTCAGTCAGTGATGGTTAGATGTGCCCTGACATGGACAAAGGTCTTCAAGAGCACATTACAGATTCTTCTGCAAAACCTGAGGTCTCACCAGTGCAATGACACATGAGAGCCTGGAAACAAAATCTTCCAGCAGTCTACATCCTGTCTGAGGCAGGGTCACCCACCCACTCATCTCCTGTCATGCTGCAATGTCCACCCCTCCTCTGGTGCTGTGAGCCACTCATCCTCCCTGAGAAATGCATCCCCTTTTCCCACAGAGCTATGGACAAGAGAAATATGCTAAAAGCAGCAAGATGGTTTGAAGGAGGATAAATCCTAAGAAGGTTTCAGGAAATAAGCCATCACACTCAAGATCAAAGCTCTACAGACACCATGACATCTGCACGCCACTGGTCTGGCAAGGATGGTCCTTCCTGCTGGAGGAGCTGACAAAGAGCCAACTTCATTTCTGCTCATTGCTGGTGGAAACCAAGCAAAGTCCAAGGCAGACTGTTGCCTCCCTTCCCAGATACACCATCTAGATCAAAGGTGATCAGAGAGTTTGATCACTTCTCCTGAGAGGACAGGCTGAGAGTTGTGTCTGTTCAGACTGGAAAAGAGAAGGCTCTGGGGAGAACTTACAGCAACCTTCTAGCACCTGAAGAGGACTACAGAGAAGCTGGAGGGAGACTCTTTATAAGGGTCTATGGTGATGGTTTCAAACTAGAGCAGAGATTTAGATTGGACTTCAGAAAGAAGTTTTCTTTACTATGAGGGTGGTGAGACACTGGAACGTGTTGCGCAGAGAAGTTGTGGATGCTTCATCCCAGAAGTGTGTAAGACCAGGCTGGATAAGTATTGAATCAACCTGATCTAGGGGAAGGTGTCCCTGCCCATGGGACACAGGGTGGGCCATGGTAAGGAGGTTGGAAATGGAAGGGGCCTTAAAGATCATCTAACTGGAGCCATGCTATGATTCTCTGATCTCTGCGGAAGCCTCTGTTACCAGGTCACTCAGTTGCTGAGGAGGAGGAGTCCCCTTCCCTCTCTCCCTCCACCCCTGTCCCAAACACACTGCTTTTGCAGCTTTCCATCCATGCTTTGAGGGACTGCCCAGCTTGCCAGTGAAGCCAGCAGTGCACACTGGAGCAATGGAGAGAGCAGACAACTAGCCTGAGTCATCCTTTGCCTTCATTCCCCCCTCAAGCTGCCAGCCCTCCCGCGATAGAGATGTCGCTTGTGAGGCAAAGCATCCCAGCCCGGCTTGCTGGGAGGAGTCACTGACCCACTCAGTAATTACTCATGCTAACAGCTTAACTAACATGCAAATTCCTCTGCTGACTGACAGGTAAACAGCGAGCAGGCCTGCCTGGCTCTGGGGGGAGCGGTGGGGATGGAGTGACAGAGATGTAAAAGCTTGTGTCAAATTCCAGATCTAACGTGGCTTCAAAGTGCCACATGATTCATTAGCCTTATTTCATGCCCAGGATAACAAAGTTGTGGCTGCTGTGTTAATTGGGAAGGGAGGAGCAGAGAGGACTTGCTGGCACAGCAGCTCCTGGGCCACCCTGCAGGAGGAGTGCTTGGCACCTTGGCTGGTGCCTGGCTGTGGGTGTCTGCCTTGGAAGGAAAGGGACCTCTGCCAGCTTGTAGAGTTGTAGAATCATTCTGGTTGGAAAAGAACCTTTAAGATCTGTTCATAGAATTGCCTGTTTGGAAAAGACCTTGAAATTGTGACCAACTACAACCAAATACTCTCCCTGTACACAGCTGTTAGACCATGTCCTTAAGCTCCTCGTCTTTTAAACGCCTCCAGAGATGGTGACTCCACCACCTCCCTGGGCAGCCTGTTCCACTGCCTGATGACCTTTTTGGTGAAGGCATTTCTCCTAAACCTCCTCTGGTGTAACCTGAGACCATTTCTTCTCGTCTTATCTCTTGGTACCTGAGAGAAGAGGCTGATCACCACCTTGCTACAACCAACTTTTAGGAATCTGTAGAAAGCAATGAGGTCTCCCCCTCAAACTCTTTTTCTCCAGGCTGAACACCCTCACTCTCTCAGCTGCTCCTCCCAGGACTTGCATTCAGGACCCCTCACCAGTTTTGTTGCCCTTCTGTCATCTCCTCTCACGCCAAATGCGAGCAGCACTCTCAAGAGGCTGGAAGTCAGCTCAGGGGAGCTGGAAGCTGCTCCAAGGGTTGTTTCTCCTCCAGCATCCTCCACTCTTTCCTGCAGCCAGGCTTACCAAAGCTCCCACAGTGCTCTTTTTCAAGTTGTTTGAAAACAGCAAAAAGAAGAGGCTTTGAAGGGGAAAAAAAACAACCAACTAACCAACCAACCAAATAAAACAAAACACCACCACAAAAAAGCAGGTTTTAAGCAAAACCCCTCCAGTTCTTATTATGCTGATCCTTGCAGCCATGCTTACCCTTCCCTACCTATCTATAAGCTTTCTCCTTCCTTTTTTCACTCACACACTGGACCCTGTGGCCAGCCCAGCTCATTAAACAAGCCCAGCTCTGGTTTAGAGGCTGAGGCAGGCAGCAGGGCTTATGGCAGAGGTGGTGGAAGGGAGGAAATTGCAAACCTGAATTTAAGCCACGCTTTGGAGCGATCTAAAGCAGCCACTAAACCCAACAGCTCCCTCATTTCCTGCTCCTCACAGAGTTTCTGCCCTGAGGTTTGTTGACTCTGGCTTGTGTTCAAGAACCTGAAGAAATTGTACAAATCCTCCTGTGCCACAATGCAAAGCGACCTCTGGATGCTAACAGGGTTGGAAAGGAGGCATGACAGGGGAGAGTGCTCTGATTAGCACCCTCAAAACGTGGGTGAAACCGAGACAGGACCTCACACACCAGCACCCAGCAATTGTGTCTTGATGCTGAGTGCCAGTTCCAGTCTGCAGGGGAGGATTTGATTGTTACTGACATTATAGGGTCTGGAGACAACGTGGGCTAGGTGGTAGCAGAGCCAGAGGCTGCTCCCTCTCATGAGCCATCCCAAACCTTCCCACTCAGATGGTGAGCTCAGGCTTTAACAGACAGGAAATAAGGGACCTGCTCAAGGCTGCACAGCTCAGTGTCCACTGCTCAGTCCCATGGGATCCTGGTCTCACTGAAACTCTTCAGCTGACTAAAACGAGGTAAAGGAGAAAATAACTGAGAACAAGGGAGCAAAGTAATCCTGAACTTGGCCTGCTGCCTGCAGAGGGGTACATGTGCAGTCACCCCAGTATGGAAACAGGCAAGGAGTGAGGATCCCACCTGCACAGAACTGTGGAAGAGACATCAAAGAGTCCAGTGGGCCTGAGGGCTGCATGGCACTGCCATAAACACAAGCCTTATCTGCCAGCTTGGTGCCAGGAGCCACCACTGGTGGGCTGGTTCATCCCTCCCTGCATCCTTCTCCCCTCATATTTATTCCAAGTGTCTGTAAAACCCATCTGTCATCCACAGCAGCTCAACAGGGACAGGCAGAGGGGACTGAGCTGTCCCACTCGGGATGCTCCTGGTCACATTAATCACCTTCTCTTTCACGTGATCGAGTTATTTATTTATTTATTTATCTATTTGGGGGCAAACCTCCAGCATCAGCACTCTGCAGAGAGCCTGCTTACAGCTCCAAAAAGCACCTCTATTATTCTCAGGCCATTTGGTAGTGGTTGCCATGGAGATCAAAAGCAAAATGGCATGCAAATCAACACCAGCCCCTCGCTCGATAACAACGGGAAAAGGGCAGCAGGATAAGATGAGGGAAAGGGAAAAAAAAACAAACCAAAAACCCACCCACTTGAAATGCTTCAACCCCCATTGCTGGCTGTGATTACATCTAGAAGGCAAGAAAAATACCCTAATGGGTTACACTGAAGGGCTTGGAAATACATCTCAGTTGTGGCCTGTGTGATGGTTTCAACACAACCTCCCTCCATGTACACACATGCCCATGTACATATACATATTAAAGTGGAGCACACACTTTAGAGTGATAAATTTATGCAGTGATTTCCCCCTACAAGCTCTTGCTTCTTTTTTTTCTTCTTCCCAGCCTGCAGACCCTCCCTACACGGCAATCTGTAGCAGCACTATGCTGTAACCCAATCTCATCCCGGCTCTCCAGGGCCCCTTCTCCTCCCCAGGGAGGGGTGACACACGTTGTCATTTCAAGCTGTGCTGCTGAGCACCAGGTAGCTGGTGGCCAGTCTCAGGCAGCAGTACAGGTGGGAGTGTAGGCAGCACTGCTGCTCTGAGGAGCTGCCTGTGCATATTCAGTTCTGTCCATCTGGAAAATTCACTCCTGCCAGCCATTTCATCAAAAGACAGAAGCATTTTGGTAGGAAAACACTTTTAAGATCATCAAGTCCAACCATTAACCCAGTACTGCCAAGTCACCACTAAACCCTCAGCCCCACATCTACACAGCTTTAAAATCCCTCCGGGGATGACAACCCCACTGCTGCCCCAGGCAGCCTGTTGCAGGGCTTGACAACCCTTTTTGGGAAGAAATGACTCCTAATGTCCAATCTAAACCTCCCCTGTGGCAACTTGAGGCTGCTTCCTCCTGTCTCACTGCTTGTTTCTTGGGAGGAAAGACCAACTCCTATCTGTCTCCAGCCCCCTTTAAGGAAGCTGTAGGAAGTAAGGAGGTCTCCCCTGAGCTTCCTTTTCTGCAGGTTGAACAACTCCAGTTCCCTCTGTTGCTCCTCACAGGACTTGCTCTCTAGACCTGTTGTCAGATTCACTGCTCTTCTTTGGACATGCAACGTCCTTCCTGGAGTGAGGGGCCCAAAACTGACCCAAATATTTGAGGCAAGACCTCACCAGCACTGAATTCCCCCCCAGCTCAAGAGCCTGTAGAAAACAAGCTCCATGCAGCTCCCAAATGTCAAAAACTAACACCAGCTGCCTGTTTTGTTCACAACTTCTACCCTTAGGTGTTGCAATCACTAAGATAAATGTAAGGGTGCAGATGCAAGTGTTGAGAACTGAGATTTTTGGGTACTCTGGAGCTGGCTGCCTGGTATTGCTGGTTCTGTTTTATTCCAGGGCATGCAGGACCCCAGCCCTGCTGCTGGCAGAGGGAGAGTGTTCACTTAACCAGCAGCTCTTGAGTATTTTGTTTTCCCTTCATTGTTAGCAAGCAAACTCAAATCCCACAAATCAGCCCTGCTTTGAAGACAGAATTACTCATTTTTCACAGGCCTGCCCACAGCATTACAGCTACACTACTTAGTGCCTCAGAAATATGAATGAATTTGTTCCGCGCCGCGACAGGCACCATTAACACCACAGCTCTTATCTGTACAGACAGGGAACAAAGACCTGGGAGAGAAGGGCAGCAGGGGGTTGGGATGAGGATACTTGGTTTTTCCAGGTGTGTTAGACAACAGTGCACAACCTCGAGGAACATGTCTTGCCAATTCCACCTCCAAAGCAGAGCCAGAAAGAGGGTAACACAGAGTGCCCACCAGTGAAAAGCTCAGCCAAGGGACTTCAGATGAGTCCTGTGGTTTTCCAAAGGTTTCAAACTCAGACTAGCAAAAAATCCAGCTCCTGCCAAATCCCAGCAAGTTTTTCCAAAGTATTTTGGGTATGTTTATGCACAAAGACCTTGGAGACTGCTGGAAGTGACTGAG
This sequence comes from Semnornis frantzii, assembly GCA_013399775.1. Taxonomy (NCBI): domain Eukaryota; kingdom Metazoa; phylum Chordata; class Aves; order Piciformes; family Ramphastidae; genus Semnornis; species Semnornis frantzii. Next base: position 159,724 of record VWYK01039525.1, on the reverse strand, counting down.
CTCCACAAAGGAAGAACCTGCTCAGCTGCAAGGTTTGTATTCTGGAATAAAATGGTGCAAAGGAGAAGAAAGAATGATGGACAAGTTGGTTCCTAGAACAGAGGCTGGAAGCAAAAGAAGAGGAGAGCTGCCCTTAGCTCAGAGTAACCTCCCTGGTGATAAAGAATCATGGAATCATTAAGGGTGGAAAAAAACCTTTGAGATCATCAAGTCCAACCATTATCTAACTCTGCATGTGAGTGAGAATTTCCACCTACGAAGGGCCAAGGGGGCCCTGGGGTGCTGAAAACAAATTGTTTCTGGGCAAATGCTTTTAACCTCAGTCATGCTTCCCTCCTCTTTGAAGCATCCCAGTGCCATCAAAGTGCTGAAAAGAATCATAGAATGCACTGGGTTGGAAGGGACCCCTGAGGTCACCTTGTCCAACCCCTGTGCACTTAACAGGGACACCTTTAACTATGCCAGAGTCTCACTGAGTTTGACCTTAAGCATCTTCAGGAATGGGTTCTCCACAACCTCTCTGAGCAACCTATTCCATTCCCTCACTGTGAAGAACTTCTTCCTAATGTCCAAGTTAAATCTACCCTGCTCTAGTTTAAGACCTTTGCCCATTGTCCTAATGCTATGTGTCCCTGTGAGCAGTCAGTCCTCAGCCTTCCTATAGGTCCTCTTCAGGTACTGAAATGCTGCTGCAAGGTCTCTCCAGAGCCTTCTCCTCCTCAAGACAACCAACCTTAACTCTCCCAGTCTGCCTTCATAGGAGAGGTACTCCAGCCCTCTAACCATCTTTGTGGCCCTACTCTGCACCTGCTCCAGCAGGTTGATGTCTTTCCAGAGCCAGAGTACTCCAGGTGAGGTCTCGACAGAGCAGAACAGAGTGGCAGAATCACCTCTCTGCTGGCCACACTGCTTTCAGCTCTGGAGCCAGGTGGCCTTCTGAACTGCAAGAGCCCACTGCTGGCTTGTGCCCAGCTTCTCATCCACCAGTACCCACAAATCCTTTTCTGCAGAGCTGCTCTTAGTCTCATCATTCTCCAACCATCATAGAATGGTTTAGATTGGAAGGGACCTCAAAGGTCATCCAGTTCCAATCCCCTGCCACAGGCAGGGACACCTCCCCCTAGAACATGTCACTTAACCTGGCTTTGAGCATCTCCAGGGAGGGAGCAGCCACAACCTCCCTGGGCAACCTGTGCTAGTGTCTCACCACCCTCACTGTAAAGAACCCTTTCCTAACATCTAGTTTGAGTCTCCCCTCTTCAAGTTTAAACCCATTACCCTTTCCCCTGTCATTACAAGACTTTGTCAATAATCCCTCCCCAGCCTTCCTGTAGGCCCCCTTCAGATACTGGAATGCTACTATAAGGTTTCCTCAAAACCTTCCCTTCTCCAGGCTGCAGATCCCTAACTCTTGTAGCCTGTCCTCATACCAGAGGTGATCCAGCCCTGTGAGCATCTTTGTGGCCTCCTCCGGACCTGCTCCAACAGTTCCATCTCCTTCTTGTGTTGGGGGCTCCAGAACTGTATCCCATGTCCTTGTCCAGCAACTTGCATCTCCTCGCACCACCCATCACAAGACCCTTCCTGCCTCCTCTAGGGTTATTTTAAGGCCAGGCTAAGCCTTTGCTTTGCCACTGCCTTTGCATTACTGAAGGAGTTAATTGGGAAGCGTCTCCTTCGCCTCATCAGCATCGCAGCCCCTTGCTGCAGCGCGGCAGCAGCGTGTGAAACGCACACCTTCCTAATTACGTTTATTCACAGAAATCAAAAGGAGAGGGAAGCAGTTGAGTAAAGGTCACATTAATAATACAGGCTGAAAGAAAATCTGCGGGTGGATATTTTTCATTAAAGGCACATTTGACTGAAGGGGATGCTTCAGGTTTGGATTGGCAGTGCTGCTCTGGGAGGCCATCGGTACGAGCAGGGAGATTTAGAGATTTTTCTTGCCATCACTTGCTGCCTGCTGGAAATCTGCTTTCTTCCCAAGGAAATGCCAGTGCCACTCCATGTGCTTCAGCCTCTCACATGGCCAAGGCATCCGAGAAGAGCCATTTCTGCCTCCCTTACAGTTGTAAAATTCACACAAACCTCTACTTCTGCATCCAGAGGGGACTGATCACAGGATGTTAGAGGTTGGAAGAGACCCAAAGAGATCATCAACTGCAACTCCCCTGTCAGAGTAGAACCATACAATCCATCTTAGGTCACAGAGGAACACATCCAGACAGGCCTTGAAAGTCTCCAGAGAAGGAGACTCCACAGCCTCTCTGGGCAGCCTGTGCCAGTGCTCTGCGACCCTTCCAGTAAAGAAGTCGCTCCTTGTGTTGAACTGGAACCTCCTGTGCTGCAGCTTACATCCATTGCTCCTTGTCCCATCACACTGATACCACATCCAATTTATTATGTCCAGCCTCAGCCACCCAGGGCTACTGTAGCTCCAGCAAGAGCCTTCAGTGGATAAACCTACCACTTTGCTGGATCACTGCCAGCAAAACAATCACCTGAGGATAACTTCTCGAGTTGCCAGATCCATGCCCAAAGACTGGAACCTTCATCTTTGTTGTAATCTTTGGGACCAGCCAGCCCTCTAAGCCAACCATACCACAGTGTACCTAGAGCATCAAGTGAACCAAAGGCCACAAAAGGTAATTTCAGCTCCATTTATCTAAGCACAAAATGGCAATAAACTGAGATTTAAGAACTTATTGGATTTGGATGGCTGAAGAAGAATGCATTGGCCAATTCTGCAACATCTCATCCGAGCCACTTGTGCTACACATCAGGTCTTGCCACATACCTCACACACAGAGCTCCCTTGATTTCTTGTTTTTCCATTTACTCCCATTTTTCCCAAAGCACCTTTTCTTCAAGCCCAATGTGCAGTAAGCCTCAAGAACCACTTTGAAGATGGATAATAATGAACAGGTGGGGAGGTGCCCTATCAACACAGGAGGTACCAAAAAAGCTTCTGGGAGCTGCTTAACTTGAGGGCTACTGCAGGCAGCCATCCTCATCACAGCTGTCTGAACAATACATTTGCCAATTAACTTAATACACTCAAATCCCTCCTATTCACCAGAAAGGACAGAGCAAATCCAGGTGAGAGAGAGTGGAGTCTTACAAGTCTCCTATGTGTCACATGGCAAAAGAACAAAGGTAGAAGAGGAGAAAAGAAGAAAAAAAGAAAATCCATTGAAACCCACTATTAATTACTGCAGGGTATTGGAGGCCTCATTTTATACCTTGGCCTGCAGCTCTGCAAGAAGGGCAGGGGCAGGAATATGTCCAGAAATGGCTACATGACATGACTCCTTGCAACAGGGTTTTGTAGGCTGTTATTTCAGATGAGGTACAGCTAAAATTCCACTACTTGGACCTGCTGACAGCTGGGTGGACACAGCCCTGAGCTCCCAGCTCAAGTCCATGATGGTGCTGCAGTAGCTGTAGGACACTGCAGATAGGAAAACAGCCCTTAGGGGTAAAAACTGTTCCTGAAGACCCTCAAAGAAAGGAGGTGTTAGAATGAATCCGGGTCCTTTAGAACAAAACATTTCAGGCTGAAGGAGCAGCTTCTGTTCCCTCAACCCTTTGCTTTTACCAGCTGCAACAGTTAGTCTAAAAAAAAAAAAACCCTCAAAAAAATAAACCAAAACCCTAAACCAACAGAAACCACAAAAATTGTTTGTTGTTCTTATGCACCTTGCCTCTGTTTTGAGCTACGTTGGGTTCAGGTCACAGCTCCTGCCCTGTATGGAAATCACCAAGGCCAGTTCAAGAGCTGCTTTCTGTTCATGAGCACCCTCCCTTCTCAGGGCTCTGTTGAGGCTGGCTTAGGTGCTTATCACAGCTAATTTTAGCATAGGGTGGTGATGTCTCTACTGTCCCCCAGCAAAGGAGGCAGCATCCTCCTGGAGCTGCTTGGTGAGAAGCCACCAATGGAGTGGAGCTGTCTGGGGACAGCTGGTATCATGGGGGCCAGACAGACAGAGACAGGGACCTCCCTAGGGTGGACAAACAAAAAAACTGTAGCAAACATGATCCACCTGCACAGAAAGTCTGGATGAGCTGTGGTTTGGTCTGCAAAAGGTTGAAAGGAGTGGGGGTAATCCAGGCTGCTGTAATGAACCTAGCAAGCAATTGTTTCCCATGTCCTTAGGGACATCACAAAGCCATCAGCTTAATTTGCAGGAAGGACTTACAGGAATAAAAATATGTATACACAATACAGATTTTGGCCTATCTATTAAATATATATACACTTAATGTCATTGCACCTGTATATATTAGTTGTATAATTAATAAACATAAAATACTTTAATATCTCAGTATGAATAATGAATACCTTTATTAAATGTATAATTAATGCACCTTGCTGTGCACACACATGTAGACACGAAGGAAACCCTTTTCTTTCTGGTGGCTCTGGTTAAATCCCAGAACCAGCTGTGTGAGGGAGCTGGGGGACTTGCTCCTTTGAAGCTTTTAAAGTACAGGTTGGACAAGAACACTTTGGTTGTGCCCCTCTTGAGGGCTGCAGAGCATCTCTGGAGGACAAGGTTTCTGCTTATGCAAACCAAAAGCCCTGTCCCAGTCTGCAATCCTGCTGCTGCCTACTATTTATTGAAGACTTTTTTTTTTCTTTTTTTGTAATGTAAAAAATAAATGTTAAATGAGACAAGAAGAGCCCTCAGTAAACAGTAGCAAGTGACAGCTCCCAAACTGCAACACAGGTTTTTTCCTCTGTCAGGTTGGCAGGGCTGTACTGGGCAGGGAAAAGATGTGTATGGTGAACAGGGCAAGCACCTTGGCTATAATGGGTAAAGAAAGAGTGGCCCAGGGAGTGCTCAAGCAGATAAATCAGAGGCCACAGCACTAATGTGAAGTTCTCCATTCATTGTTATGGAGATATCCCCTTCCTCAGGCTGGCCCAGGCTTCTGCTCTGGGAGGTTGAGAAGGAGGATGAGCCATGCTGGAGAGATGCAATGGTACATCCCTCCAAGGTTGGACCAAAGCCACCATGGGGCAGGAGAAGAGGCCTGGTGACAGATGCATGAACAGAGAAGTGGTCAGCAGTAGCCACTGAACATCAAGAGAAAGATGCTTTGTGGACAGGAGCAGGACCAGGCACAGCTGGGGTCAGAGGAACAGGCTACCTTGGTCCAAGGTGATGCCACAGCACCAGGAAGGGCAGAGATAAGCGAGAGGCTGCACCTTTCTGCTTTAGGGAGTCATCCTCAGGTGAAATTGGTCTGCTCTCCTTCCTGAGCCGCAGGCAAAGGACCTAATAAAGACTGTCAGTGGGTGATGGGTGACTGAAATAGGGAACAAGATACACTAAATAATGGAGGCAAAACCCTTTCACATAGGGGAGAGGGGAAATTTCAGTAAAATATCACCAACCTATTGGAAAACTGAACTGAAATGAATTAGGAGGATGGTTAAAGCATGAGGCTCATATATAACAGCAGAAGGTCTCATATTTATCAAGAAATGTGACCAATTTGCTGCATGAAGCGGGGACATCTGTCAACTCGATGAGCTGCAATTAGCTGCTACTCTGCTACCCAAAAGAGGTCATCAGAAACTACAGATTCTCCCTTCCTCACAGAAAAACTCCTGGGCTCCACATTTCTATCAAAACTGAATGCAGGTTTGGTCTTCAAGATGATTGAATGATCTGGTGGAGTGATGGCTTTTGAGGGCCCTGTAGTTTATCTTGTGGAACACCAGTTACAGTCATTTCACAAACCTGACACAACCCTGACATCTCAGGGGTGCAGGGGCTGCCTCCACCTGCCTCATCCAGAGAGATCCACACAGGGAACTGGGCTGTGCGCAGGACTTGTGCTAGATTGGTTTTTTTTTTATTACCTTTCATTAATTAGTCTTGTGGCTTACAGCATCACTTGAGGAAGCACTCATTGTAGGAGGTCTTGTGAGTGGCTCCAACCTGTCACCCCCTGTACTGACCCTCAGCACATCCTTGACCTCTGCAAGCATCCTCTCCAGGTCCCATCGCTGCTGGCACCACATAAGCTTTACAAACCCTGAAAACCTATCCCCCATTATTTTAGGGTTTCGTTTTCTGAGGGGATGTTAAGGGCCATTTTCTTCAGCAGTGCTGGCAGCTTCTGTACCAAAATCTGAGAGCAAATATCTAACAAATAATCTGCAGAATGAGTTTCACTTCTGCTCAGGAGCAGTCTGTGAGCTGTAGCTTTCTCAACCTGAACTAAATGTTCTCTTAATGATTTCTGCAGGTATTGCACAGCCTGGCACCAGCTCACAACCTCTGAGTGCACTGTTCTGAGTGCACACAGGAGCCCTGCCACGTTTCCCTGTGGGACGCTTAAGAACTGTGTTGTTGTGCCGATGTTTGTGACCAGACTTCAGCTCTTGCTGCCCACAAACCTTCTGGAGGAGCCGAGGTGCTGTTTCCTGCCTCCTTGCACCAAACTGGCGGAGAGAATTAGCAGCAAAACCCCAAAAGGGGCCCAAAGATGAGCAAGAGGGAATTGTTTCCTGTTTTGAACTGCTAATTGCAGAACGGGATGAAGTCATGATCAGACCGCAGAGGGAGGGGAAGGAGATGGGAGATAAACAGGTCTGTGAGCTCATGTGCTGCATCAGGTGGTGCCAGCAGATGTGCTGGGGCTGCTGCCGAGCTTGTCCTCCCCCTTCCCACTCGCATCAATCCAGCCCATGTCTGCACTACCTTTTAAAAGCAGCTCTTGCTCCTTCTCAACAGATCTTCACTGCACACATCAGTAATATCAAATTAATTCAATTGAATTAATAACAGTAATTAATTCATGCATATTAGCATAACACCATGCATCATAGATGGAGGCTAATAAATGCAATACTGATTTTCTTAATCGACTTCTTCGGTTGCCATGTGTCTTAGTCAAAGGAAAGCTGTGGGGTCTTCCCCTCTTTTCCAAATGCATCCAGGAAAACAAAACAAAAACCCAACAAACCACCTAAGAGCCTCAAAGGTATTTCTGATTCAGACTACTTCTCCTGCAACAACAACAACAACAAGTATGGGCTTTGCACTCTTGATTCCCTGCAACCTGGCCAGGTCACAGGCTGTGGTCTGGGGGTATTTAAGGATCACCATGCAAGTGCCCCCTTGTAAGGTTCTCTGACAGAGTCATGGTTTCAAAAGCAGAGAAAGGAGCAAGAGTGGCCAATGACCACTGTAATAATCATATATCTGGATATTATTTTCTCTTCTCACACGATTATTAAGAGATGATACAGGTCTTAGAGCTAGAACCTTTTGCTCTGGGAAAATTATATGTGACACTTTACATACGGATTAGATAATTAATGTATGTCCTGATTTCTTCTACCATAACATAAAAAGGGTGAGTGCAGTGCTATAATTCCAGATAATTAAAGAGTGATCGAGTTACAGTAGCTTCCACTGCAGTGGGAGTGCTGCCCACTGTTATTAGCACTGAAGAAGCGCTCTCTGTTCTTCACACCTCACCATCAGCTGTGCTCTGCTCCCCAGGGACCACCTAGCACCATGGCTGTGGCACCTGCTGACTCTGGCCACCACTGATGGTGACCACTGCCACCAAACCCTGCCCAGTCCCCCGTCTGCTATCTGAAAATGTTGAGACCCTGAGCTCCCAACAGCTAAATAACTGCAAAGCTCACTCTAAGAAGCAACCAAGCTGGTTTTCTTCAAGCAGACAAGCTCATCCCCATGGGGTCTGGGCTGCTCTGCACAGCTGGGCACAGAGAGCTCAGAGCAAGGGCAGCCAGCTGTGGCAGGCATGCTGAGCCACCTTGCCACTGCTTCAGAACTTCAGTGTGCACAGTAAACAGCTCAACGGTTCCAGCTCATACCATTTCTACTCCTAAGGGACCTAAGGGCATCAGGAAGGACAAGTGCAAGCCTGTGCTGGGTACATGAGCCTGGCAGAGCAGGAAAGATCAGTATCATGCTAAAATGGTATGCAAGCTCCTAAAAAAGGGCTAGCAGGAAGGGCTGCAGGGCAGGAGCACTCTGCAACACCAGAGCAGCTTGCAGGAGCCCTGGTCTAGCCAGGAGTGGGTGTCACCTGTGTGGCATGGTGGGGACAGCTGGCTCCAGAGCACCCGGGCGAGCACAGCAGAGGAGTTCAACTGTGTCTGTAGGCATTAGAGATGCAGCAGCAGAAGACAGATCCCTATCAGCAGCAATATGTCTCATGCTTGCACGGAGCCAGATTTGCATGAAGCCCAAACTAGTTTTTTCCAGCGAGGCAGGCGAGATGTGCTCATTTAATGTAAAGGAAATGCACGCCTGTGCATGGGCACAGAGTATCTTTTGAAATCCCTGCAGGACCTCCCTGCCTGCTGTGATCAAACATTAAAATCTAGAGCTGTCACTAAGCAAAACAAACACAAACCATCTCTGCTTTCATCTGCACAGCATCCTGCACCATGCCCCACCGCCGTGCTCCTGCCACCCCCGGGGCTCCCTGCCTGCACCCACTGCTGCCCTGGGACCTGTGCCAGGCTGGGGGACACAATGGCAGCATCCAGGTCACACTGCCGTGTGACACTCTGTGCTCCTAACAGCCAGGTGTGTCTCGGTTTGATCTCATAGAAGGAGGCCACTGGCCCAATTTTAGCTTGCTGCAGCCTTTGGTAGGTCTCTATCCTGAGTGGGTGCAGTGCCTATTTACTGCTTGCCCCCAGGGGGCAAACGTAGGCAACTAACTGGTGAAGGCATGCAAGCAGCCCCGGGGTGAGTGGGGTGGGTAGCAGGACTGTGTCCCCCTTCACTTGTCGCATCTGTGTGTGTCAAGCCTCCTTCTTCCTGTGCAGCTGAGCTTGGTTCCCAGAATAAAACAAAACAAAAACAAAACACAAAAGCCACCCAGCCCAGCTGCAGAGGCTCATCTCATTTACTGTGGCTTGAGCACGAATTCACTGAGTGGAAAGCAAGGGCCGTAGGTGAATAATTTCCTCTTTCGGGTTCCTCGCTCCATCTCCCCGTGTTGCCTTCCGCAGCCTTTGTTTACCCGAGCGGCTGCTCCTCCATCACATCACTCAACGTGTCTTAAGTGCTCACAGTTCTCCCAGCTCCCCAGCATCTCGACGATTTTGTATTTAAAACACTAATAATAATAATCAAGACGTGTTACTGTTTCTCCTCCTGCAGGATCTCCTAAGGCTGTGGAAGTCTCAAACGTCTGACCGCAAGCCTGATAAATGCTCGCCTTCAGCGATGCGCTTTCTTGTACCACCTTTGAAATATGTATGCACATGTTATGCAGTGTGGATGCATATCAATGCCATATCTACCTTTGCATATTAAATCACGGCCACATCTTCTCTGGCAGTAAAATATGCAGAGCATATGCTAAAGACAGCATCTTCCCCACCGAACCACAGCAGCCCTCCCCCTGCGCGCTCTCCCCCAGCACAGGCTGCCAAGCCCAGGTATTTCAGCCCCTCTCCTTTGTTCTGTTACAAGGAGAGGTTGTTTTGGTGGTTTTTTTTTTTTAATTTTGTATTTCCTCCCCCCACATTGCATTCACAGTTTTAAGGGCTTCATGTTACTGCCCGTTTACAGCTGGAGTTGTAGCCTAACACCACCTCTCTTTTATCAGAGGGAGGACAAATAAGAGAGACTGTGGGAAAGGTCCCTGAAATAACAAGCAGGCAGGAGCCTGAGATTGTCCTCCCTGTATTTACCCTCTCTCATTACACAGACCTGCAGAGGCAATCAGGGATTTCAGACCAACCTAAAGCCCTGCCATTACTGCTGCCCCATCTCCTGTTTTTACACCTGAATGGTCAAACCTGCCTGGCATGAGATTCGAGTCAAAAAAAAGGAATGAGATACTTCTGATGGAGAGTGAGTGTATTTGCTTGGATGATCACTGGGATAAAAGCCAGAAGCGAGAATAATCTATTTTGGGGCATAAACCAGCAGCTAGGTGCTGGGATTAGGCAAAAACCTCTTATTGTCAAGGTCTGTTCCTTAGGAGCCTTAGTCCTGCTCTTGGCAGCTGCAGATTCGTGCTACATAAAGATCTCAGAGCCTCTCCCAGTATAGGGCTTCTTATTCTACTGTTTTAGTAGAAATGCTAAAATTTACCACAGGGCCATCCAAATTCACACACCAAATGTGTGCCCACCTCATGTTTGGAGTAACAGAGGTGGTTTGCCCAAAATATTTCCCCGGTCATCTAAATACTCATACAAGAAAGTGTCAAGACCTGGAAGCAGGGAAGGGGCACACAGCATGGAAGAAAATGGGCCCTGAGGTGGCTGCTCTAACGTTACAGATGTTGTAAAGCAAATTATTCATAATGATGATATCCAAAGCCACCCAAACCACAAACCCTCCAGCCCCTATTCTGCTGTGTCAGCACAACTGCCCTGTCTCTGTGCCCATCGAAGCTCTCCAGAGCAGACCATGGAGCAGTGGCAGCCAGAAGAGACTGGAGGCACTGCATTGTGCACATCTCTGTAAAGTCTCCTCTCCTTCCCTCCTCTTCTTGGCTAACTAGACCCAGGCTCCATGTTCTCTTGTCCCATTGGCAATACCTTGCTGCACACAGTTGCGCTGGGTAATTACCATCCCATCTGCTACTTCTCCTCACCTACCTGTAAGGCTTCTGTATTTCTCTTCCAGACAAACTTCTCTTCTCCTCCTCCCATCTTTCACTCACCCTAATTTTGCAGAGTTCAGAATAGAAGTGAGAAAAGCTGTCACTGTTAAAGGGAGCTCTAATAGAGCAAGAGAACAGCACAAGCCCTTTTGTTTCTCTGCCAGATGTCAAAAGGAGCAGGATTAGTGAGAAGCTTCTCTCCTCAGCTCCCAGGTGGCCGCCTTCTCCTGCAGGCATCGACCCACTCACCTTTCCCTGCTCCACAAAGTCCCTAAGGACCCCTGGACCACACCTGCAGGGGCACCCCAAACCTGCTCCACCACCCCAGCACTGGGAAGAGAGGAGAGAGGTGCAGGCACTGATTGTACTTGATGTTCTCCATTTTTCACCCCCATCACATAATACAAAACTGGGCTGATGAGCTGTGTGAGGCACCAGCCTTCAAACTAGCTGCTGGACTCATCCTCACTCTCTGCTGCTAAGGCTCTCTCTAAATAAGAACAGGTTGAGAGTGGCTGTTTAGTGCCAGAGCCTCTCCTGCTCGGCTGTCACCACTGATGTTCCAGGAGCAGGGGGACCAGGTTGGTTACATTGTTGGGCTCATTTCCACCCACAGCCACCTTCTTTTCAACTACTGCCTGTCCCAGGTCAAAAAATGTTTGACCCCTTTCATCCACCAAGAACATGCTGGGCTTTGGCCTCTGGCAGGTCAGCAAATCCTTCACAGCAGAGAGAGAACTTTCACTCCTGAACTTATTCTCTAGAAAGTAAAGTCCCATTAAAGTCATGCAAGAAGTCAAATAAAACCCAGAACTCAAAATTTAACCCCTCAAGTCCTCCAATGGCATCATATGTCCTACAGAAGGCACAGGAAGAAATAAAACCTCTCTGATACTCTCATTCTTCAGCACTGGCACAAGCCAGGGCAGGTTAGCACATCACTGATGGGCACCAAGCCAGAAGCACACATGATATCAAGGTGACAAATGTCTCACAGTTCATTATGAGCCACCTCTCTCCAGTGGCAGACCATGTCCCAAGCCATGGGGTCATTACCTTGCTCTTGGCACCTGAACCAAGGCAAGGAAAAGTGCAATCAGGTACATTTTAAAGCCAAGGTGTGATGCCACCCTTTCATTTGCTGGAACTGCACCATGAGCAGCTCAATAGGTACTCAGGTGTGCCTGAGAGCAGAGTCAGTGTGCTGGCAGCTAACTTTTGGACCCAACAAAGACAGGGCAACCATCAGCTAAACCCATGCTGCTGGCCAAGGGCCTCAGCAAACCAAGCAGAGATGAGAGACTGACACCTCACAGCACTGCTCCTACAAATTCTAGATGGAGGTGGTTCTCTCTTTACAGGGAAACAATATAACAATAATACTAGAAGAAAACTTAAGTAATCAGAAATGGAAAGTCTGTGCTAGCATGGTCTCAGTGACCTTCATCTCCCATAACACCACCACCAAAGTCTCCATGCAGAGGACTGCCCTTTGGCAGAGGCTTGGCCACCAGAGCAGCAATTTCTTATCACAGAAGGAATGCATCCAGGCAGGTTTTCAGTATCTCCAGAGAGGGAGACTCCACAACTCCCCTGTGCAGCCTGTTTCAGTGTTCTGTCACCCTCATAGTGAAAAAAGACCCTCCTCATGTTTAAATGAACTTCCCCTTGCCCAGAGCACCATCCACAGAGATCACCTCTGCTGCGGTAGCCTCTCCCATCCCGCAGTGCGTGAAGATGCAGTGTGGAAACCCATGCTGGCCTCCATCCCTCTCCTGCCTGTTGCTGTAGCTCTCTGCAGCTAGCCTCACCTGCCCTCCACTCCCCAGCCACCCTACAAGGTCTGTGTATCTGATTTTCCCCATTTCACGGGGAAGGGGATTTTTCATTAGCGCTTGTGTTCCTCTCCATCTTTCAGGATGAATCATTGGCGTTTGAAGCACACAGCCAAGATTTATGCAGTAATAGATGTGGGGAATAGCTGTGGCTCCAGGGTCTCAGAACAATAATACATAATTCAGAAATTAATACAGGGTAGCAAAGACAATGGGATTTGGAATGAACATTATTGGCCAAAGCAAAAGGAAAACTCCACAGGCTCATCATGTGCAGATGCTTCCACTATCCACACACCCAATTATAACTTCAGCTCTTACAAAGGGAACTGACTTAAACCATTAAATCTTTATTTTTTTTTTTTCCCTGTGGTGGGAGGGGGAGTGGGAGTGCAGATTCCTTAAAGATAGAGAGTTTAAATTAAGCTTTAAAACTGTGACTGAGCAAGATTTAATACTGACAATTAGCCTGGACAAACAGTTAATCGTCCTGCAGGCATAATTTATATATTCTCTGTGCAACAGGGAGAGAATGTCAGCACATTGCACTGCAAATTAGTGCAATAAAAGAATCTCATAACCTCTAACAGCTCGGCTGTCTGACAAAGAGAGATCATTCCTCTGCTCCCCATGCTGTTGCCTAGCCACACTCCTATCACCCTGGGCTGCAGCTCTTGCCTATTAGACTTTATTTCCCAGCCATGCCCTGCTGCCTGGACCTTTCTGCCAGCCACTCTGCCTGGAGAGAGTTCTGCCAGATCCACTGGGATGAGCCAGATCAGAGGTTTGGTGAGAAAAAGGTAAAGAAAAGCAACAAGCATCACTACAGGACACAGCAGCAATTCAGGTCCTGGATTAGCAAAGGGATTAAACAGAAACTGAAGGGGCAGGCTAAGCCTTGCTCAAAAGCCAGGCTCATACACTGGCTTTCCAAACTGGATTTAGCAAGCTCAAACTTGAGCTGTGGTGATGGTGAGGAGCCTTGTGTTCTTCCAAGTCAGGTATTTCAGCTACAGCATATGGCTGGGGCCAGGGAACAGCACAAAAGGGTTCCCCCCCCCCATCTACTTGAAGAACACTGCCCAGTACTAATGTGTCTATTCCAGATTCTGCCATGAGTAACAAAACTCACCTGTAATGGTTGATCAGCATATTTGCGTTTGGTAAGGACACAAGGACTGAAATACTTTTGAGCAGGCCATGGTTATATCTCATTCTTTACATTCTCATTCTAAATTGCCCTCAGAGGAAGGCAGATATGCACTCAATTTTCACAGTGGGTCCAATGGCTCTCTCTACAATCCATGTCATTTCACAGCAGATGGAAGGTAAGGAAATCATAGAACCACAGAACTGTATAAAGTTGGAAAATATCTCTAAGGTCATCAAGTCCCACTGCCAACTTAACACAGCCATGGCCATTAAACCATGTCCTGAAGTGCCATGCCTACATATTCTGTTAAACCTCCAGGAAAGGTAACTCCATCCTCTCCCTGGGCAGCTTGTTCCAAAGCCTGACCACTGTTTCAGGAAAGAAACTTTTCCTAATATACAATCCAGGCCATCTCTGGTACAAACTTGAAGTCATTTCCTCTTGTCCTGTCACTGGATATTAAGGAGAAGAGACCAGCCCCTAGCTCACTATGACCTCCTTTCAGAGAGTTGCAGAGAGCCACAAGGCCACCCCTCAGCTTCCCTTCCTCCAGCCTGAGCACCCCCAGTTCCTTCAGTCACAGTCACATGGCCACCCCTCAGCCTCCTTTCCTCCAGCCTGAGCACCCCCAGTTCCTTCAGTCACAGTCACATGGCCACTCCTCAGCCTCCTTTCCTCCAGGCTGAGCAACCCCAGTTCCTTCAGCCAGACCCACAAGGACACTCCTCAGCCTCCTTTCCTCCAGGCTGAGCAACCCCAGTTCCTTCAGCCAGACCCACAAGGACACTCCTCAGCCTCCTTTCCTCCAGGCTGAGCAACCCCAGTTCCTTCAGCCAGACCCACAAGGACACTCCTCAGCCTCCTTTCCTCCAGGCTGAGCAACCCCAGTTCCTTCAGCCAGACCCACAAGGACACTCCTCAGCCTCCTTTCCTCCAGGCTGAGCAACCCCAGTTCCTTCAGCCAGACCCACAAGGACACTCCTCAGCCTCCTTTCCTCCAGGCTGAGCAACCCCAGTTCCTTCAGTCAGACCCACAAGGACACTCCTCAGCCTCCTTTCCTCCAGGCTGAGCACCCCCAGTTCCCTCAGTCATCCCTCACAAATCCTGTTCCCCAGACCCTTCACCAGCTGTGCTATGCTCCTCAAAACCCCCTTTAACAATGCAGCCCATATCCAATATTACTGTTTCAAGAGTATTATTTCAGTGGAGGCTTTCACCTTGACTTACTGACCCAAACTGCCAAGCACCACCCCCACATCTACGCTGGAACAAACAAACTACTCCAGACATAGCTCTGACAGAGGGATACATACATGATACACTCTGCAAATCTGTTGAGGAACTTTTACAGGAGGGTTATAGAAAATTAATTATTAATAAAAATCAGCACTATCTTTTCCCTTATCTCCTACTAACACCAGACAGGTGACCTGTGCTGCTCTTTTCTTCCACACAAAATTCTTTCCCTGTCTAAAAAGCTTTGCCTTTCTGTGTTAAAGGAGCCTGTGGGAAGCTGCTGTGCGCAAAGAATTTGTTTTAAGAAAGGCAGAACGTTAGAGCCCTCAAAATTGGTTGCTAACCAGTGGGAGACACTGAAGTACTGGCCAAAAAATATATATATAAATTCATCTTATTCAAGTATATCTTTATTTCCTGTGAAATTAAATTTGCATTTCTTTTGGGGTAGAAAAGAAAGGAAGTGGAGAATTAAAGTCCAGAGAAAGCTAGTGCAGGGATAAAATATAAAACTCCACTGGGACTTCCAGCTCTTAGGCACAGCAGGAAACTCAATACAGATTTACTTAAAATAGGTTAACAAGGCAGTTTGCCATCATCATCTTTTAGCACTAGAGGCCTCTGCTTTCGAAGGACACAATTAAAAGGAAAGAGGAAGAATCAGGGCTCAGCGGCGCATTTCCAGCTCGCTCCCTTCAGCAGCACTCAGAGGAAATATTGTCTCTCTGCTTCATTTCTGCTATCAAACAGCAGATAAGTGCGGGGCAAGCGGGCACAGGGCTGTGCTCCACACTTACCAAAGAGCTGGTCAATGTCTACCTACCTCCTAAGGACCCCGGGATGCTTACATGGGAACTACTTGATTCCCTCCTACTGAACTGCCATGAAAATACAGATCAGAACCTCCAAACACAGCAAAACTTCACATTTAGTGCTGGAGGCCTTAGCACAACAAGGACAAGAACCTGTTGAAGTTGTTCTGAAAGCGGACCCAAGAGATGTGAGGGCTGGAACTCCTCTGCTGCAAGGACAGGCAGAGAGGGGATTGTTCATCCTGGATAAGAAGAGACCTTCTGGTGACTTTCAGTACTTAAAGGAGCCAATAAGTAAGCTGGGGACAGCATTTTCAATGAGGCTTCTTATGACAGGACTAAGAGTGATGGTTTGAAACTGGAAAAGAGAGGTTTAGACTGGAGAGAAGAAAGACATTCTTATCTATGATGGTAATGAGATACTGGCCCAGAGCAATGGTAAATGCCCCACCCCGGAAGCATTCCAGGTTCGGTTGTTTGGGACTCAGAGCAATCTGCTCTAGCTGAAGATGTCCCTGCTGACTGCAGAGGGGTTGGACTAGATGACCTTGAAAGGTCTCTTCCAAGCCAAATCATTCTATGATTCTACAATCCCTATGAGAGTATATTCACCAGTGTCACACAGCTAAAAGCCCACCCTCACCAGCTAAATACCAATGGCTTCCCAGATAAAGCTCTCAGAGATGCAAATTGCCCAGGCTAATTACCTGGCAGAGGGGTGCATTAGAGGGGAGAAGCCACAGAGGCTCTGGCTTCCTGAAGACAGATGCTCTGTGACCTGATGTTCTGCACAAGACACCGTGTTTGCATAAAGAGCTCAAAACCACAACAGCTTTCCAGGGCCTCTTCTCTAAAGGCATCAACAGCTCACTCCAAAGCACACACACCCAGAGACCTAAAGCACACACATACATGTACCAGGGCACACACAGAGAGACCTAAAGCACACACATACATGTACCAGGGCACACACATACATAGACCTAAAGCACACACATACATGTACCAGGGCACACACACACACAGACCTAAAGCACACACATACATGTACCAGGGCACACACA